>JBAJNP010001551.1:0-59648 GCA_036877545.1 Yasuhikotakia modesta
TCTGCGTTTTTCCATATTGAGCATTTAAAAGTGGTGATCATTCAAATAAAATTACAGGACTTGAATAATGGCTGTTATTGTGCTTTAGTGCATGAGTAAGCTGCTTATATAGATAAATACACCATCCTTATGATTTGCTAATTGCTGTACATAATTCTCTCTCTTTTTTGTGCCTAACAGACAGCAAAGCAGCAGATAAATGAGGGTTACAGAAATCAGAAACAAGTTTATTGCCAGGTACAGTAAAGGGCACTCTACAGTACTAGGAATTTGTTTTGATATCAGGTGCAACACAAAGTACAAGCAACAAGACAGACACAGGATAAAAGATACAAAAGAGAGACCAGCTATTCAAACACTCTCCTTAACAAGAGTAACATGATCAACAGAAACCACATGGGCTCTGATACTCTGTGTTTCCAGTATAGGAGGCTGCAAAGACAAATCAACAGGTCAGTGTGGTAATGCATGCATGGGAACATCTACTGTATAATGAAACCATCAAAGAGGTTTTTATTATTATTATTATTACTACAGAAAAAAACATTCACTGATTTATCACCATCTTTTAAAAATCCATTTTATTTTGAAAAGAAAATGATTAATTTATTTGATTCATAGTTATTTGTATTTTCCACAATATAAGTGACCATGACAGTCAAGCAAAAATTTCACTCCATTGTATTAGTTTCCATTGTATAGCATCAGACTTGGAATATCAGGCACATATAATTTAAACTACTTTTATGTTTTGGCCCTTTTTCTCAACAGTTTGGATTTTTACTCAAATTACTTTTAAAATTGTTCTCCCCCCCCCACCCCCCCAACAGACAGACACTGCTACACTTTTGAAAAGTGTAGTTTAAATGTCATCTGTTTGTCTTTTTAATGTAAATTAATGACCAACATATGACCATATTTTGGCTAAATTTCATGCAATGTAAAGCCAAATGGAGTTTCCTCTCATTAGGTAATGCTCTGGTTTCTCCTCTGGCTCATGCTATCTCAGCAGTGTACAAGGAAATTGGGTTTCTTCTCCTGGGCTGCTCCACAGGCTCTGCCCCTCCTTCAGGAAACCATCCACTGGAGAAACAGAGCCCCTGCCTGGATCATGGGACTCCAGGCACTGAGGCTGCAGCCTTCACATTAGCATATAATGCACTTCTATGCTAATTCCTGTTGACTTCCAACAGCAACCCTTGGGGACATCAAAAGACACATAAACCACGCTGATACAGGACAGGGTGTGTTCCAACTTTTCCTGATACTGTCTGAAGTGTGTGAGACGAGACTCTTAACCCACGCTTAAAATAATATATAATATAATGTTATGAATGATAAAATTATATAATACTCACATGTATATAATGTTACAATATTGATAATATTGTGATAAAAAAACACATTGTTAATAGACTTAGGAAAAAATAGGAAAATAGAATTGAATATCAGTATTCCTACAAATCCATATAAATTATATTCTATAATGAGTTCAAATTGACCTAATTATTATCAAACACTCAATAACAGTGAAACCTTCAAAAGAGCTTTTTGTCCCATTATACTTGACAGTACTATGTCCAAGTGCTGGAGTGAGGCTGTGAATAAATTCTTTTCATTACAGTTAGAATCAGCCAATCAGCTCAATAGTTCTTTTAAAGTCAGTTAAATTAAATGAATGGGTTTACTGTGTGTCAAACAAAAGCACTCTGCATAAGGCTGGAGGCCACGCCAATTCACCCCAGAGGTCTGAAGACTGAGTCATATTTTATTCTAATTCTTTCCGATCACTGATCCGCCAAACAGACAGTTAAAACTGCACACAACTCCAATTACCTGAAACTACAGTTATTTGTTAATAATCACACAAGAACATGTTTAAAACTAGATCATGTCATTTGAAGACTCTAAAAGATTTTTACATTCTAAATTTAAACCCTCTTGTTCTTATGTGGGAGTTATTTTGGATTAATCTGTTTAACACATTTAGAGGATTGTATATTGTATTGTTAAAAAAAGAAATATGATTTCACATATAAATATGATTTCATGTATTAGCAACAAGCCCATAACTTCTCAGTTTAGCTTTTACTTAATTATTTTGAGAAAACAAACAGGTGAAACGGTCAAAGTGTCAGATTTGTGCACTTAATTGTCTATAACTACATTAAAAGGATAGTGTCAAATTCCCAAGTTAGTACAAGAGGGTCAGTCACCAGAGAGGTTTGACTTCTCGCCCCAGGACAGGGCTGGAGTGCTGATCTGTCAAAACAGAGCTCTCTTCCTCGTCTCTCACCCACATTCCTGAGTAATTGAGCTGATAGTTAGCCTAACAATCCCCAACACAATGCCAACTGCCAGGAAGTGAAACGGACTAAATACAAGGAATAACTCAACTGCACTGTTTGCTCTGCAGAATCAAGGAGCATATGGCAATCATAAAAACCACTTTAACCAAACCTGATCTGATTTCTCATATATACATGCCAATATGCCTTTCTATTTGAGCGATATATTTAACTAATTTAGTTTCCTCATGCAAGCCGGGGGAGATAAAACGCTTCCCTATGGCTCTGTTTGGAAATTAAGGGCAGGGTCCATTTTCCCTCCAATATATGTCAACACCCTCCTAAGTTGAAGTAAATGGAGCGTGGTTGAATTAAACTGCATATGTTCTTTGATTGGCGCTCTTGTTTGTTTATAGTGTCAATTGACCATTCAGTATTTTTTAATGAATTGGAACACTGTTTTGTGTCATAAAGGAGGAATAGCTTACACAGAAAAGTAAAGCTTTGAACTTTAAAAAAAAACATTGATTTTGAAGAAACTGTGGGAAATGTTGTGGTTTGGTATTCACTTTAATTCCTTGTGATTTTCTAATCATTAGATCGAACATGGTTTTGAAATGAGGAATCATATGTAAGTACATGAATGTATATGACCATAGCAAGTGCTTTTACACTTCAGTGTTCAAGTCAATGCAAAGGTTTGCGGGTTTGGAATGCATGTACTGATAAAAAAAAATACCTTTAATGTGACTCACTGTAAGTTGCTTTGGATAAAATCGTCTAACAAATGAAAAAAGGTAAAAATTATCATTAATATCAGAATTTTTGTATTTGTTTTTTGTAGTTATTGTTGTCGTTATTATTATTATGACATTATAACTATTATGTGTCCTTATTGCCTGAATGGCAACAAAGATTTACAGTGTTGTCATAGATGTATATACTAGTTGTTAAAATGTTGTTAAAATATTTCTGCTGGTTTTTGTACTCCAGATCTTCTCCCCTGTGTAAGATCTGTGCACCTTAAGCTATTGATTCTTTGAAAGAAACTCTCTTTTAAATTATTTTACCAATAGATTCAAGAATACCTGTCTAATGCCCTATAATAAAAACATGACAGGATTCAGTTCACACACAAGGAGGATTGTTTGCGTTCATGTGGTGTGTGCTTGCAGAAAAATGCATATTTGAACAGCACTGTTAAATGATTGGTGTGAACATTTTTTGTGGTAAGTCTGAAAGCTGGCATGGTAGTAAATCAAAGTGAAATACAGACTTAATACATGGGCTGAAGTTAACACTGATGAGTGTTCGAAATCAACTGTAGGAATGTCTTATTAACATTACTGTTCACTCCACCTGTAGAGCCCATGCCCACCCACAGAGTAATGACAGCAAATACTTCAGACTTAATGCCAGTTTAGTTTTCCCTGTTACACACTGTGCAATAAAAGTCTAATGATTATATCAAATATTTAACAAAAGAGAGTGTCTATACTTTGTTTAATATGTTGATACTTACATCAAGATTATGATGTATCCCTTCTGGATTAAACAGCAGATTTGGGATTAGACAGAATAAATGAAATTAGATATATTATTGGAAGCATCTCTGACAATTGTGCTTTAGATATTCATCTAATATTCATTTAAGGTAAAAATACAAAATCTTGGATGTTGGATGTATGCCTTCCTGTTAGCTCAAGTGGTAGAGCATTGTGTTAACACCGTAAAGGTTGTGGGTTCAATCCCAGGGAAAGGCAAGTCCTGATAAAAATATGTGTACCTTGAGTTCACTGTAAGTTGCTTTGGATAAAAGCATCTGTCAAATGAAGAAAAAATGTAAATGTGTAAATTATTCTGCTGTAATTATTCATTTGGCTGATGGAAACTGTCCCCTTAGAGCAACTACTCAGTGTCTTGCTCAGGGGAACAATAGTTATTATGTGGCACTGTGTAGGACTTAAACCAACAACCTTGATTCCGGCAAATGTTGTGGTATAACAGAGAAAATATTCTCATGGCTTCAGTCATGTATCAGATCTAACAGGATTACTTTAGTATGTAGTACTCTTGTTACAAAAGGCCACACACTTTAGCAACATAGACATAATATGACTGTATAATATAGACATAATAGCACTATACAATCCCCACACTGGTCTAGTAAAGATCTCATTTAAAGCTACATGAGAGAAAATGAGACAATGTATTATTTTAGTCTATTTTAATAACTGATAGCTACTAAAACTAACAATTATTGTCTCAGAGAATTTTTTAGCAATCTTTCTGCTTTCATAACTGAGTTGCTGATCACTCAGTAGTCATTTTATGACCATGTAAATTACAATGTAATTAAATTATGATCTGCCTCTTTATAGAAATGAGGGAAAAGTATATAAAACCAGACTTCTATTTCTTACAAGATCATCTCATTCTAAGCAAATTTAAAATGCCTGCTCACTACACTATACACTAATACAGGTTTTACAAGCTACTGGCCAGATTGAGAGTATAGAGTCTGGAAATGGTGCAATATTTAGGAAGAGAGTTCCTTTCTTACTCCCCAGAGCTTCTGAAAACATTTTCATTAGTGGTGATAATCTTGTGTGGCTTGTGGTCATCCGATGAGAGGAAGAGATTCATTAAGGGGCCTGCAACCATTTGGACTTTCCTTCCTCTGCTTGCATCTGAGCAGCCTGTGGTCTGATGATGGATAAAGTGAGCAGGTGAAATCCAGCACAGGACGTGAGCTCAGCATGTTCATTCTTCAACTGGTTTATCAGAACTCTGATTCATTTTCACTCCACTTTAAGAAGTGTGTTCTGGGTTCCACTGAATTGCACAGAATCAGCAAAGAAGAACAGAATTCTGTGTCTGAAAGTCTGATTTGGCTGGACATAATAATATTGGCTCATCAACTGACATGAGACTAGGGTGGGTGGAACTGTTTTCCTGAGCTAAGGCATTCTACTCAAACCAAAACTGTTCCAGGTTAATTTAATCTCAAATGTATTAAACCTGGATGCTGTCCCTTTAATGGGGACTCAGTTTTGTTTGTTTTTAAGCTGATCTGTACATGTCATGCGACTGATTTTGTATTTACACAGTTGGCAAATGCTTAAATCCAGCTTACAGTGCTTTCAAAGTATACAATTTATTAGTATATGTGTTCTTTGAATGAAACTCTCAGGAACTCCAGGAAAATCACATTCTGGCAATGCTGATTGGCTAATGGCACCTAGACAATGTGTACAATTTCAAACCCTTCACTAGTGATATATTGTAACCCCAGAATAGCACGAGCTGTGACGTCAAAG
Organism: Yasuhikotakia modesta; assembly: GCA_036877545.1. NCBI lineage: Eukaryota > Metazoa > Chordata > Actinopteri > Cypriniformes > Botiidae > Yasuhikotakia > Yasuhikotakia modesta. The sequence continues at coordinate 5,609 of JBAJNP010001551.1, forward strand.
GCAGGTGTAAGGAAAAATATCCATCCATGTGATGCTGTCAAGAGCCCTTCATAGATTTAACCACTAGTACACATTAGTAATGCAACCGTTTAGATAAATGCACCTTTAATCAGATAGAGCCTTTAAGTTCTATTTAATTTTCTAATGGTCTTGGTTAATGCTTTAATAAATGTTTTAATGACCAGTTTTGGCACAGAAGTGTGTATTATCATGAGAGAAGCACTACATCTTTTCTTTGGTCCCCTTTACCTCTTAGTCAGGAGCACTTAGAGTCTGTAAGCATGAGGCTGTTAGCTAATGAAAGGCTGTGCTCAGTCAAGGGCTAGAAAAACAGAGCAGAGCATATGCATAGCTAAAATGTTTCTCCACTTTAATAGGAGATTACTAGGCACCCTCCACCTGTTTCTAGGGTTCAGGCACTTGGCAGTTGGCAGAGTGGGCTCAGCAAGAGAGTGCGGCCCCTACATCTGTTTGGCACATTGTGCTTTTCAATCACAGTATCAGGCCACAAACTTCACAATGAGATCACTGTGTTCTTCAGGGCCCAAACCGGTCCTCAACAACCACTGTAGCAAAATAAACAAACTCGGGAATGTAAATTCACAGCATCACCATGTATTAAATCCACCTACCAGGGCCAGCTGCATTCTAGACTAATAGTGAAAAACAACAGATGGATGTGAGATGAAAATGATACTGTATAGACGATCTATAATTAACTTTTTGATGCATTTATTTAAAATTAATACAACTATTGTCTTAGGCCTCATGACCCTGTGCTTTATATGATAGAGTTTGGTTAAAAAAAGTTTAATAATACATTTTCCACTGAGGTAAAAGTGTTGAAGAATAAACAGATGGTTTCTTTTGTAGACAGTGTGTTTTTGATTTAAATTGTGCACGTCACTCACATCTGCAAGGGGCAGACAATCATTTTCCCAATTCAGCTTAAAAAAAGCATCAAGTTTTTAGCCACCAGGCCAATCTTTACTCACATTTGGCACATTTGGTGAGTGTTAATTTTAAACCCTGACTAATAATTGAGGGTGTGGTGCATATCGCATGACAGAGTAATGCCATTAAATAAGAACTCATGAACTAAACATCTCAAGGCAGAACTTGACATGAGAATTCAGGATAAAAACGTGTGGACAAGAGTGCCAGACAGGCATCTGAAATCATTTAGAGGTTGTGGCTGAACAGCACTGAGGTATGGAGTCAGAGAAACATTGAATTGACCTTGACTTCACTCACATAAACCCAACAGAGTCTGTAACTCAAACACAGGTAAGAAGGGCACAAGCAGAGCTCCACTGTAATGTGCAGATCAATCACTCAGCACTGGCTTCCTCAACACTTCCATGGGATATAAGTTAAGACCATTGCCCAGGTTATGCTGTATTATAGCAGCTGTAATGTACAAGAAGCATGACGAATAAATGAAGTCTGACACATATACGTATCACATAAATATATGAACATATATATGTTATTCGGACACCCCCCTCTTACTGACACGGGTGTAGATCAGGATTTGCTGCATATGTTGACTGATTTTTTTACAAGAATGAGGGTCACCACTTCTCATATTTCTTTATGCTAAATATAAACAAAAAGCATGACAGTATAGTTAACTCCTAACAGTGAGCTAAATGTGTTTATTTATAATTGTACATTATGTATAAATATTATAATACGCACACAAAGTATAATATTGAAGAACATTACGATTAGTTCTTATTTACTGACAATAAAGTATATTAAAACAGATCAGCCAGGTTATTCTTCAAAAAATCACCTTTGGAACAGCATGAGGGTGAGAAAAAGATTTATAGAATTCTAGGGGAATTCCTATAATTAGAATTCTATAATTAAAGAATTATAGGGGTCACTATTGCTTTAAAACAGAGCAGTAGAAAGGTACCATGGCAGTGATGGGGGGGTCWTTTCCTCTCCTTGTCATTTAGCTGCTGCTTTCTGACGGCCCCCTGAAGGGTTGAATCAGCCTAAATCTACAAACCACCAATGCTCTCCTACAGTGGTCCCACACTCCAGCCAATTCCTACAAACAGCCATTGTCAACTAACTGAGTCAGAACAGACCTGAGGTTCATGCAGGAAGTGATCCGTCAAAATCTTGTCTTGTCTCCAATTAGACTCATCAGCTGGACCGGCCCTTAAATTTAGCATTTACATTTTAATTGATATTTATTATGTACTGAGAGTTATGAAGTCTTTTGATTTACAAAGTAATCTGTTTTTTATTTCACATATAGGTCATTTAAAACAACATGTAATTTTTTCATTGTTTACATACAAAGATGTATAAGGTAATAAATGCACATAAATTATTGATGTGTAGATATTTCTGCAGAATATGTAAACCACAATACAACATTAAAGAAATGTATTGTACTTAAAATAATAAAATAATACATTTTTTTAAATGAACATAAACATATTTGGACATTTTATAACTATCAAACTTACAGTAGTATATAGTTTATAGTTATATATAGATTAATCTACTCTGACACCTGTAACACAATAGACTACACAATAGATAGACATGATACACTGACTATAACTGACCTTGACAGATTAAAATAAATATAAAAGCAAACATTAAATAAAAGGCTAAAGTGTGAAATTTTTTTATTCGTTTTTGGGGCCACATATCTAAATTAATATTTGCTGTTTAATTATTAAACACCTCCAAGATAATTAATTCTCTACATCACTCTCTACATTATTTGTAAAAGAATTTTCAAACTAAAACATTATTATGTAGAAATTCAATTATTAGTCAATTAGTATTAATCTTGCCACCCACATAACATTCCTGGTCCATATTCAGGCTTAAACTCTTCCTTCAGTCCATTAAATTAGAGCCATATGAAGATAATTATGCTGTGACCCTTATTCCTCAATCAGTAGCTAATCCCACTGATATGTGCTCATATCAGACCATGCTGCCACCTGCACCCATCAACACAATCAGGAGAGTCAGGGGAGGGAAGACATAACAGGAAGGAGGCACCTCACATATGTAAAATGTCTTCATGAAGACAGGTCTCTTAAATAAGTGTCAATCAGTTCCTGTAGAAGCCGAGTAGGTGAAGTGGGTCTGTGCAGAGCTGGGCCGGGGCTCCTGTCGCTCACATTAAGGCAATCACAGCAGGGAACCTGATCCAAAACCTACCCCTACCCAGCAGGCCAGGCAAGCTCAGAACAGCCTCTCCATGGGTAGGCCAAACCCTAAACAAGCAAACCTACCAGGACCCTAAAAGAGCAACACTGTTGCTGTCGAAGACTGAAGCTTTATGGCGGTACAATAGCTGGGTGAATAAAAGACAATAGAATTAGCTCCCAATTTGTATCACTTCCCCTAAGGATTGAGACGTCTTATCCTGTTAGTAGCTCCTCTGCTGAGCGACATATCCCTGCTTTGAGGCATGAGACGGATAAGCAAGCTAAAGCCCTTGTTATCCCAGTTTTTCCTCAAAGAGATTACAATCTTAGCCGCGGTGCAGCTTTTGGGTGGCATGCGCACGTTGACTGGTGCTTCCCACGCTTGACTGACATCGTGCCCCGGGAGGCGTCATTCCTCCAGGATACATCAGCTGTCAAGACAGCTTGACAGAACAAGATCTTCCTCAGGTGCTGAGGGCTATTCACTTTTTGTGACACCCAGGAATCAGCGTTTTCCGGCAGCTTCTGTCTTGCTTCTGCACGTCAGCTGGAGGCAGAAGCACAAGCCAGGTGCAATAAAAAAGCAGAGACAGAGATCGGCCCCGCTGCTGGACAGGGTGAATAGTGGGGAATGTACTCTCTTGTGCATCGGGGGGGCAGTATGAGTGGAATGTGTGAGTGATAAAGACTCTTGGCGGGTTGGTTCTGTTCGGCTCATGCCACAATGGCGTCTTTGACAGCTGAGAGAAGAGCGCTTTGTGGGCCCCTGCCAGTGACACTACACATTGTTGTGAATGCTCAGCATAGCCGGCATTCCCCATCATGCTTTACTCTGTGTTTAAGGCTTATCAAGAATTCCTTTTTCTTTCTCTCTCGCACTTTGTTTTGTGAGGCTGTACATTGTGCCGGCAGCTTCTGTGGATGCTGGAGGATTATCACATAAGACTCTCTCTAAACACAACAGTGCAGTAAAATATATGGTGCATTTAGTTATTATATACAACAAACAGATGGGTAATTTTGTTTACATATGACAGCATCTCTGAATGCAATTTTCAGGAAAAAAAAATTGCTATAAATTTAGAGGTAAATTCACTAAACAACTGTGCTTCATCCTCCAAAACCCTGCACATATCCGTGATGCACAGCTGCAAAAAAACAGGATGAGTAACAAAAAAGATACATTTAATGAAGCACAGCCCTTGAGAGGAGTGGAAAACACTTTATTTCTCTTTGACCATTGTTGATTTAAAGCATCCCCAACACAAACATAACATGTAAAGTTAACTGAAAACTTATGTTTTGCTTTGCTTGTCCTTTTTATAAATTCTCATGCAATGTAACAAAATAAGGACATAATAAGTATTTCATGCAGTGTCTCATTCAATTTTTGCTTGTGTAAACTGTATAAATATAAAAGAATGTGCAAATACAACTTAGTAAAAGTATAGCATCAAAAGTATAAGTTTGTATATAAGTATAAAAAAGCACAATACACAGAGCATTTTTTGCACATCTTAAAAGTACATTTTGAAGTCAAACAAGTTAAACACACATTTTCTTCTTCCATTTGCCTAATTTAGCTGACAATGTGTGAATTTGTAAATGCCACTCTTACAACGCTCCTGCACAAGCTACAACCTTAATTTATCCACAATGATCCCTGCAGCTCTGTCTAAATACTTTGACCAAGGCTGAATATAAGCTAAATACAAGTTAGGAGTTCACAGACTCAGCCACGCTCTTGTGCATTGTGTAAAATAAGACTGCCAACAGAGCTGACATTATAATGATCTGAACCCTATCCAAGAGAGCATAATGAGCCTGGAATTGGGCCGGTTTTGTGTCCTTTAACCATCTGACAGAAAACAATGGATTTTATTAAGAGAAACATCATTCTTTGACATGTTCCACAGCCCTTCTCTTTCCTATTGCATAGTTCACTGTGAACCAGACCCTGCCTATATGACACCACATACTCTCTCTCACTCTCTCTCTCTCTCTTACCAGCCTACCATGCTACTAGCTTTGACGATGATGAGTTTTCTGATGTCATGATCACAATGTGTCTGTTAATGTGCTTAGGACAAACTCAGCTTATTTACTAAATTAGCAAGTAATGAGATCTGCCATATTAGAATGTGAAGTGCATATGAGAATGATCAAAAGATAACTGATATAAAATTGTGATCAGTCCACACATAAAGTGCAAACAAGTGTTTTAGTCAGACTCAATCATAGAGCTTAAGTCTGGAAAATATACACTTCCTGGTTTCTGATTGATGAATTGTTTATCTTCAATCATACATTGTGCAGCTGTAACCTGAATCTGTTCTTATTTAGCATGCTTGCATCTAAGCATCTTGGAGGAGAAAAGCCTCTACACTTTTCTTAACATACAGCACAAACGTGACAGAAAACACACATTAAAAACCTTTGCAGTGTGACCTTTGACTCTGCCTAAGAAATCGAAGAATCAAACAAAAATGGCATGTTCCTCATCTTCAGCTTTGCTATGCAAACCAGATCACTTCTGAGAGGAGCTAATCAGAGTTTATTATCTGATTGAACAGACATCATAGCCCCAGCAAAATTAAACATGGACTTTAAATTAAGCTTTGCTGTTTATCCTTTGTGGGGCTTTATAGGATGTGACAAAGGGATTTTTGTAATTTGCAAAACACTATACAGTTTTCTTGGTGTCATCTACATTAAATCAAAGTGCTATAAAGTATTTGATTGCAATGTGATTACAAGCACCATGAGTGTATGAATGATCTTAGGGGATTTAGGATAAATTTAGGGAAAGGGAATTAAATGTTTATTAATCCCTGACAGAATGTGATCACTCAGATCGCTCAGAATCAGATCACCTCATAAACTATGGTGATAATGTAGTAATGTTTCACTACTGTTCTATCCTCAACTAACTGAGTGGCCCTTACTAAGATAACAACATGCACGGTCCATTAAACCTTAGGGCTGTCCTGGGAGTTTTCTGGAATTGTTGCAAGACAACTTTTTTTAAATGTATCACTCTCCTGCTATGGGAATAAAATTATGAAAGGAATTAACAGTTGTGGTTCCCCTGGGATTCGGCTCGTAAGGTATGTGTCAGTTTCTGCATGAGTGAGTTTGTAGTTGTAGTAACATGTGTAGGCAGTGTACTGAGACATGAGAATAAGTTGTAAAGACATGCCCTGGAGTGAGCTAGAGATAAAGATGAAGAGATTAAAGGAATCTTTTATTTTAAAATAAATAAAAGAAAAATACAAACTCTCCAAACCCAAATTGCTTTTTTCCTGCTATGGAGCACATACAGAGATAATTAGCAGAATGTAGTTGCTTTTTTCAATGTAGTAAATGTAAATGGTGACCACTGCTGTCAAGCAAAATTGTAGTTGAATTTATTGTAGTAGTCAATTAATCACACAATGCTAGGATATTGCTTCAAAAACCTGAGAAGGTCATCCAATGATGAACCATTACCATTCAGATTCATTAACGGGATTTTGCTCAGCTGTGATGAAGGCTATTCTTAGAACCATTCTCCTCATGACTGTGGGAAGATGAGAATCAGTAGTACCTGCCTCCCGTCTGTCTGGGTGTCCCTGAAAGCCCTGCTATCCGGCCCAGTTGTCTCCAAACACAGCATTGGCCCTGAGCCTGCCACACATTCCAGAACTTCCAGACAGCTTCAGCTTTATTTTCAGGCAAATCGGCATTGGCCCTCTCACATGACATTCCCAAAAAAGGCACTATGGCCCCAGACTACCCTGAATCGCTATGTGACTTAACCATTGAGGAATTAAAACAACATGAGTTATGTCAAAACCAGTAGAGGAAAGTGGCCAAAGTCCCCGGTATGCTAATGATAGTTGTGGATGGTGCTATCAGATGTGTGGGGATCTGTTTTTAATATGGAGTTGTTCCCAGCAGCCTAATAAATAAATGCAACAGTTTATCATGCACAAAATATAAGGATCCCTTGAGTTAAAGGGATAGACATCAGGCACCATTTGGCCACACTGCAAAAAATATGGTTTTGTTTTTGCCCTATCTAACATCCTTAAACCACCAAAAATTTACTTAAGCAGCAAAACATTTCATTTGCTTTCAGAAAATAAAGATTAATTAATTTGACAATGTGATTTTGTTTATGTTTTAACCATATACTACATATTTTTTAAACAAATGGATGCCCTATAAGTGGATAAATCCAAAAATAAATTAATATCATTTGCAATTTGCAACTTAAGCATGTTAGTCTTATACAGTTATCCAAAGATTTTCTTGGATAGCACTGCAGGAATACTGATGAAGAAAATACATTTGCTCTGAAAAGAGATCACGCAGTGGCAGTTGCATGTATAAAAGGTCAATTCTCTCTAAAGGCATCAAAAAAGGAGAAATATGGATACAGAAACTGTTAAAGATCAGAAACATCCTCCTTTGTTACCAATTTGCTTTTCTCAGCAAAAGCATTCTGGATGGAATATAAGCTTTTGATAGTGAAGTCAATTTCAGCCAGCTGGCACACGTTTTGATGATTAAATGAGAATCTGAATTGATCTCAGATTCCAGAAGTTAAAAAAATACAACCACTGGAGATTTTGTATATACTGCAGGTCCAAATGTCTTGTAATTGGACAATTGTTAAAACAATTGAGTTCACAGGTTGTGGTTAGAACAAAGAAGATTTTCCTTTAGCCATCTGGTTTTGCGCTAATGTAACCAATGATAGCTCATCATTCATTCATTATGAAAGTAATGAAACTCTATCTAGGTCAATAATGTAAACTTGGGAAACTGCAGCAGGATCCAAACACATCACACCTTCTGGTTCATTCATTTATTATTATAGAAAGAACTTGTAATATGTCTGAAAAATCTCAAGACCTCTTTTCTAGGGCAAAAGACTATTTCTGGCTCAAATATAAGACAAGCACCTGTTGTTTACATAATCTTCATCTAAAATCTGTAAAACACTCACAAGTAGACTTTTGTGAACTAAAGATCTAAAATTGTAAAATCAGTTCCAGACAGATTTCCAAAGTAAATTTGTATCATATCTCCTCAAGTTCACATTAATGTGCTGTGCAAATAATGTACCTTACATAAAATTCCATCATTTTAGAGTTTAACACTTTATAATTCTGTGATTAAAATCACATTTTTAAATCCTTCACAGCTTAAGGGTAAGGCTACACACTAAAATATTCATAATCCAATTAAACAGTAAAATTACAACCATAAATATAATCTGACAGCAATTTTATAGCAGCCAATACAGGACAGGAAATATTTAAAACCTTTAATATTTTATAATTGTTCCAAAATTACATAAGGAAATTGTCCAAAATTATGCACTTACTGTGCTCCACAGAGGTCAGATGACATTATGTCCTCTGTAGTGCAACTCTGAGTTTTAAGCAGGATTGTTTTTATCAGCCACAGAGTTTATTTAAAAGAGTTTCACACATCGACTTCACTAGGAAGCGCGCAAGTGTTTGAAACACGATCAATCTGATCTTCGGTTTGAAGACTTTAATTGCACTGGGTAAGAATGACCCACAGCGTCTCTTTAAGCAGCTCATCTGCACATGTGTCGCATCTCAGGAGACACAAACGCCGGCAGATTTAAGCGCAATCATTTTCACTGCAGTCTGTAGGCATTTTTATTGTAATTGAGTCACTCATGGGGCGACAGATAATTGGATAGGATCCCAAACATTGGGAAATGTTAGTAATTTGAGAATCTGATTGCTTTTCTTGTTATCATCAAGTCTATGGACATGCAGCGCGGTGTTATAAAACAACAGGCGCCTACTGTTAGCTGCTATGATTTCACCAATCACTGTCACACACTGCAAATCAGTCATGAGCGGATGTTAAAATTCATTAACATTCATTGTTTATAGCGTAAAATGTAGAATTGCTCGCTGTATGTTCAGTGGTTCACTACTGCCCTCTTCCGCCTGCAAGTGCACATGCGATACGCGAGAACCAGCAGCTGTACTTCCGTATATGTTCCCAGAAAATGAACCGCAGCATTGAACAACTGAAGTATTTTAATCCCGAGGAAACAAACACGTGTTGCTTAATTTTGCCCACACAATAATTAGACAGTGGGAAGATGTTTATTAAGATGATGGTGTTTATTCTAATAAAATACCGCTGGTTGGAATGAAGCTGGTTCTTAGCAAGGTTCTAGTAAAGTCGTTAAGACCATATCATATTATTTTGGTAGTTAACGTAACTGTGTATAGATTTATATATATAAAAATACCAGATGTTGTCTCTCCAAAGGGTATTAATAACACTATTAAGTTATAAGAGTTTGTATGCATGTATGTGAGAGAGTATTTATTTGTGTATGTATGTGCACATCCGTAATAATGTTTCAGCTAAAAAAATTTGATGTATTTGGAAAAGTTTAAATGTATTTTTACTTCATTATTGCTACGTATTCAGTCAATTCAAGCAGGCTTTATCGCTATATTTGCTTCTCTAGAGGGCGCACGTGTTCAAGTAATGGGTGGAGATACAGTATGATGCGTTTCCTGCTGCTCGGAGCTGTGAAAACTGTGTGGCGTATTATTCTGCTCTCGGTACTGATGTCTTTGCTGCCTTTATATCAAATGGCTACAACTGAGTCCAAGATAACGATTTGTAAAGACATACCAGGTAACCAGAACTTTATTAGCGATCTGAAATGTGTATAAATGTATGTAGTATCTGCAGTTACATAGGCGCTTCTTTCATGTGTAGAAGGCTGTGTGGTGGCGTAACACGTGTCTTCCACCCTAAAGCCTTCTGGACATCATGGATCATCATTAACTATTTTAGGAGTCCATTATATAAGTAACAGACTTGTTTTGTCTACAGTATTAGCACAAAATGCTCTAACACAAAATTAGCTCTAATTGATCATGATTCAGTGAGATTGAATGGAATAATAATTTGACACCTAACATACCTTAACATTTATCTCTATTTAGATGTGCTTCTGGTCACAGACTGTGGATGTTGGTCTCAGTTGGGTCAAAGCGTTGGCTGAGAGGAGGAAGGGGCACTTAAAATGCACGTAAGATACATAAGACGTATGATACATCAATACCACCATAAATCTGCGTTTCACATTTAGGCATGTAGGGTCAATAGGTTACTGTAGATGCTGCACTTTGCTTTTGCAGAAATAAACCAGGCTTGCGTCAAACCATGAAGGGGCACAAGAAAAGAATTTAAACATCTTCAGTTACAGGATTGTAAGGTACATGGTGCTTTTGGACTATTTAAAATAACCTTTTGTTGTAAATGGTTTAGAAACATGGATAAAAATAGAGGCTAATGTTGTGAAATTGTGCAATGATGATCACAAACTGCTGAGGTTGTGACCAGTGAAAGTACATGTAGCATGTATTATCTGAGCATGATTTCTTTGCTTGTTTATATGCGCTACAACCTTAAGGCTTCAATTTTGAGCCCTGGTGTCTTGCTAGTTTTTCCACAGGCAAAGCTTTAAATCCAGATGGCATGATGGATCAGCCCAAGCAGAAGAAAAATAACAGTGTTTCTTTGAGGGGGACCCGAAAGACTGAAAAATGAAGGTGGTGATGGAATAAGAATTTCACACCTACTGTACCTAACACACATGACTTTCACACATCAGATACGGCTTAGAAAGAAAGGCCAGATGAACAGAAGTGTAAATGCATGATTTTAATATAGAAGACAGTAGATGTAGGTTATATTGTAGATGTCTACTGCTTTGTTCTTCCACTATGTTTAAGCTGTTTCAAAAAAAGAATGATTTTTGGTGTGATTGCAATGAAAAATTAAATTTTTGGTGACTGCCTTGTAATTGCTATGGCTCATTTTCATTGTTTACAACAAAATGTATATAAGACATGATGAAAGCAGTAAGTAAAGACTTGGTTTTATATTTTAGTGCCATGATATAAATTGAGCTTTATATATAAGCTATTTCACATAAAGTAAACGCATACTTCATAAGATATAGCTAAGTTTACATAATCTGATAAATATCTTGCATAACATGTTTTCCAAGGGATTAATGTTTACACTAATTGATCTGTTTAAATTCTGACATTTCCTTTGTTATTAATTTTATGTTCCTTTCTTGAGTAACAATATACTGTATCCAGTGTTTTGTAATAGATGTGCCACTCAGTTGTTTTAACTGTGGATCTCAGCATCATATAGCCAAATAGCATTTATAAAAATGTTATAACTTACAACAAAATAGCACAAATGTGTATTAAATGGATGGTTCAATGGTTAAACTGAAAGAAACAATATGTGGATTTAAAGCTCAATAAGGTTTTAAACAGCAGTGGGCATTAGAACTGGATTACTCCTGATCTTTCTGACCTTTGCCATAGTAGCTCCTATGTGCTCTCTGGAATTGTACACCCCAATGTCTCTCAAATTCTTCTTCAGAATCTACAAGAGGATAACCTGAATCAACAGGGCACCACAATCTGTGTAGGCAAAACTCTGTTGTAGAAAGTCTAGACTTTTGCCATTAAGCCTGCATTAAAGGGTCACTGTGGCACAACAATTTGCTGTCTGTTTTGTGCCCAGTTCTTTATCTACACAGTAATGACTCATCCAACTGCAATCACATTTATATTCTCCAATCCTTTAGGGAGACAGAGCAGGAGTTAAGTGGCATTTATTGATAAAAAAACAAGCTGATTTAACTATGATAATACAGCCATAAATAACACTAAACATACAGTAATATTTAGGCTGCAGTCCATTCAAATTTAATTTTGTTTAGTCCTAATACCACCTTCTGCAGATTATTTGCTTTAAACTGAAAGCTCTGTTATCATCTACCAAGTTACATGTTTTCCATCCTCATATTTTTCCCAACCACTCCACCTTTGCACGCTAATCAGAGACTGAAACCACTCGACTAACTGATTAAACATATCAAAGTTTTAACATTCAATCGTCTTGAGTTTGCCCGTGCTGGGTTGAGTTTACTCACCACTGGTTGCTTTGTGATGTGCAGCAGGTCTCTAACATTTTAATACCATTAATTTTCAAAGGCAGAAAGCATTATTTCAATAACCTCTTGCACACTTGCCTTGCTGTTTTTTTTCTTATATTCCACCTTAACAACCACACAAGAAAAGTTTTCACTTTATTCCAACATCTGTCTTTTTCACTCTAAGTACATACACATTATGGGTGTGGTTTGACAAGTTTGGAATTGGTTGTAACAGCTTTTTTAAATTTCTGGGAGAAACAAAGAGGTTTGGTAGATTCTTCGATCTGCAGCCTGTGAATAAAATATACATTACTACATCACATCAAATGCATTTCACAGGATAGAAGTATTCACGGCTTTCTTTATATAGCTGTCACTGACTGCAGGTCTGCACTCAGCTAGTCTTAACACACCCATTACATTCTGTTAAATGTTACATAAAAATAAAGGAAACGTTAACCTGAAAATAAATCTATTATCATCTATTCATTCAAATCCACATGACTGTCACTGTGTGGAATCTTAGCCACTTCTGTCTGTATAATGAAAGAGAATTGTGACTGGGTTTATTAAATTTTCTGAAGTCATTTGAGTTGTGTGAGTAACAAAGAGATTTACATAAATCTTTCCCTCTGTCAAAGCATTGCAATAAAATAAAAGTATAGACTATAAACATGGCGCATTAGTTGCCAAATGCCATTGATCTTAATTTTCATAGTAATATAACCAATGGCATTATTTTATTTTATTTTGAATATAGCACAAGTCCATTTTAAGGACATGTTTATGGTGCTTTTTGTTGTTTTGGATCTTAACAGACACAGTCCCTACTGACTTTCCTTATATGGAAAATGGCAGGATCTTACAATTAAAATGTACATATACATTTATTCATTTGCCAGATGCTTTATATTCAAGCGACTTACAGTGAACTCAAGATATACATTTTTATCAGTACTTGTGTTCCCTGGGATCAAACCCACAACCTTTGCTAAAATAATGCTCTATCATTTAAGCTACAGGAACACGTATATAAAATGATATACATTAAATTACAATAAACTAAACTAACTAACATAAGTCATGTTCACACACAACTGTGTACTTTTATACAGTACAAAGGATTGGCAAATCTAATTAAATTGTTTTTGTTTTACCAAAACTAATGGCTCCACTTGGCCCTCAGCATTAACACGCAGTACTTCAAAAGCAAGCACTTTCTAATGGAGCGTTGGCACAAAACCTGTTTCAAATTCAACAACTTACATTTTGTGATTCTGCCAAAAGGTTTTTAAGCTGCTATTCTGAAGTGTTTGACTCTTGTATGAACAGCGGTCTGGTCAACTGGCAATGAATGACGATTTTAATCAAACTCCAATGAATTTCAATGCAGCCTCTGGGGAAGATCTAAGCAGATCTTCTGTCTCACTGCTTTCATTTGTTGTCTTACTGCGAAGTTATACTGATGCTTGCTTCTATTGACTGTATTAAATATACAGCAGTGCCTGTAATACCTTGTGGTTATTATCCCAGAGGCCTTTCAAGAGAGCAGAAATATTTCACTCATAAAATCCATCAGAGCACCACTAATGGGCACAATTACTGGCAATTATTGCCAGATGAGTGCTGGAGCACTTGTTAGAGTAACTTCATAAACACGCCCACTTATATTTCACAACTCAAACAAAAGCATCAGTTTTGCTCACAATTACCCACAGGCTATGAAGAGGGGTCAGGGCAATCAAAGACCTTAAGGTTCACATGTCCTCTGTTCAGTCCCTCCCTAAACATCACATGACCTGCTGCATCTTACGGGCTGGTAACATTACATAAGTATTTCCACAGGAATGATATCTGAATGGAGCGGGAACGATTGGGGGTGGTGCACGTTGTTCAGTCTTGTAGTGGGCTGCAAATCCGCTGCCTAGATGATAGAGTTACAAGGGGTCAGTCTTCCACCCCCTCACAGGATCCCACCAGTTTGACTTCCATAGAGGCAGAAAAAGAGAGCAATAACATCCTCAGCCCTCATCAGGACACAGCCTCTTCACAACCTCCACTCTCACACACCCACCTGCAGCCAGAGATTCAAATCTCCAGATGTACCTTTACACGGTAGTAGAAAATTCTAGTCTATTAAATGCCTCAAGGTCTCATCACTCACTAAAGTCTCTATTGATTTTCATCTACAACACACCTCATATTGTAAACTGAGAAATCCAGGCAGATTTCTACTTAGTTTAACTACACTCCAGCAATTAGTCAAGATATCACTTTGACACACTTATTGTAACAGATTATCAGTCTCATTTTTGTGATCACAGACATTTGTAAGTGCCATAACACTGGGAAGATTTGCCAAAGCAGAATATTATCTTTACTGAAGGACTCAAAGGAAGTAGACAGGGTGATATTTTGGGACACTTGAAGACAGTAAAATAATAATAAGACTTTAAATCATATGCCTTAGAGGCTTTTTAAATAATTTATGTGACACAATTTCTCTGTCTCTGCGGGCTCCATTTACACATCTGTTTTGAGCTCTGTGCAGATGATAAATTGAATGTCTGCAGACGCTACACTCCAACAGTAAACATTTTGAAAAACAAGATTTTTTTCTCCAGTTTTATGAATGTTCACAAAGGTACTTGTTGTTAACCTGAATTCATAATGTTGAATTTGATTCTGTATTTGTTGAGACGTCACATTCTTCACTGGAGTTTATATAGCATCTCATCTGCTGATCTGACCTGCATTTGCTTAGCAGTCCTCTGCTGATGGGCAAAAATCAATTGGGCCTCTTTCAAGTTGCACAAACAAGTGCACTAATTGGAATAAAAAGAGAGATGAGGAAAAGCAGCCACCCACTATTTTCTCTGGCATGGTTAAACCCAGTTTGCAATTCAAATGCAGCTGAATAAATGCAGTAATCACATGATGAAAAGCATGACCGGGCTGTGCTCCATAACAGCTGTAATCCATCATATATGATAATAATGAACTGTCGCTGAATGTGTAATTGGATAGCGATGTGTATGGACGTCATTTTGCTTTAAAGTGATGTGGATGCTGGCGGAGGACTGATTCTGAAAGGGTGTGGAACACATTTGTTTTGATAGACATGACAAAGGTTTGTCTCATGAATATAAGAAGGTTTTATCTTAAAAAATATATTTCTTGTCAAATTAAATGTTTTGATAGATATTAATAGATGTGTGATGAATAAATTACCTGTAACAATCTGACGTGATCCTGTATTGTTTCATTTTGTTAAGCTCATCTTGTTGCTATAGCAACAAGTTCAAACCTAAACAAAATAAAGCAAAATGTTTTCACTGAAATTAAAAGTAAGTTGCAAACAATGATGTGAGCCATTTGTGGCAGATCAAATCATATTAAATGTTACATTTGTTTTAAACACATTCTAGTGGGGATTTCTTGTTAATTGCAATTTGGAAGTTGTACTTCTTTAAAAATGGTAGGTAAAGTTGTGTAATAATTCAAATCCATCACTCTCATTTCAAATAAGCCTCTGCCACACTTCCGCTGCTGACGTCCTACACCACACAAACACTGACTCAGATTCGTCATCTTCCCCGCCCTGGGGCTACAGATATAGTCAGCCAGTGAGATGCCAACTTCACATGACATCATTCAGAAATGATTGACAGGCTGTCATTCGTTTGTGACATCATGCAGAAATGTGCCATAATAATCCTGCTACTGTTTAAAGGCATGCTATTTGAGATAGGCTAAGACTATTAGTGACAGCCCATGTTAAGATAGGATTACTTAAAATTTATTAAGTTTTGGTTGTCATTTCTGGTTTATTTGGTGACGCTGCACCATATGTCTCAAGTTCATGTACACCACCATTAAAGGTGATTCCTAAGGCTAAAAACTAGCTAAGTTTATATAGACTGAGGTAGTATTTGGCCTTCAATCATGTTTTATTTATATAAATATAGAATGAGCTAATAAATACTTTCTAATTCTGCCATACATCACTGATCACTGGGGTTACTTTTGCCTGAAAAAATCTCTCAAAAAAACAAGAACAACAAGAAGTCTTCAACAATTCACCTCTTTTTAAATAAGAACCAACGATAAATGTACATAACTAAACCTACTCTTTACTTGATATGGCTCTTGTGTTGTAATAAAGCTGCCAATTGTTACCAGATCAGATGACAGACCTCCAAAGCAATGACTAAACACGACAGACATGAAAAAATTAACATTACCCTTTTCTCGTTTTTATTTGAGGGAGATCATTATATGGGTCCCTATGATTTGGCCCTCTTGGTGAGTTTGCATGCCGCCGCCCAACCGAGGAGCTTTTATCAGAGGGCAGCGCTGCCAATTACTGAAGTGAAGGTGCTGAAGTGAAAAGGTGATTAAATTCAGCCTGGAGTGGAGCGAGCAATAGGCTGTCTTTCCTGATCTCACACAACTGACGCAGTAGAGCCCACCCTTAACACCCCTCCTCCTACTGTGAGTGTATACGCGTGTGTATGTGCGTCTGCGTGGCTGTGAAAGGCTCAGACACTGCTAGCAACGCACACTGCTCGCGTTCTGCATGCCAGTGCCGCTCAGCTGCGCTCCTGTTTGTTCCCCCGCCCGCTCACACGCACACACACCCCACACACTCCGCCAGGCTGGGTGTGAGGAACGGCATGGAATGGAATCTCAGAAGGATGGAGAGCGAACTGAGACAGATCAACCCTGACTTGCTGCAGCCCAGCAAGAGCTTTAAGAAACCTTCTTCTGGCACCATCACCATCAATGTGGGGGGGTACCTGTACGCAGCCCAGAGGCACACCCTGATCAAACACCCTGGCTCTCTGCTGGAGGAGATAATCAGTGGAAAGAAACCCGTGGTGCATGTGGACTCCATGGGCAACACCTTCATCGACCGTGATGGCCCCATCTTCCGGCACATTTTGAACTTCTTGCGCATGGGTGAGCTGGTCCTGCCTGACGACTTCAAAGAAGTTGAGCTGCTCCGGCGTGAGGCTGACTACTACCGGCTGAGCGAGCTGACCCAAGCTCTGCAGGACTGGGAGCAACAGCAGGCCGCGCAACGTGAGCCCGCCTTTCTGGAGGTGACGGACAGCCACGAGCGCTCACATGGTCTGAGGGTCTACTGTAGCGACAGCAGGTTCATCGAGAAGGTGAAAAGTCGCTTGGTGCAGATCTCCAAGAGCCGTCTGGATGGCTTTCCAGAAGAGTTTGAGGTGTCATCCAACATTATCCAGTTTCGGCATTTTATCAAATCAGAACAGGGCTCTCGGCTTGTGTTGAAGCAGGACAGCACGTTTTTGTGTACACTAGAGTGTCTGAAGCTGGAGACGGTGATGCTAGCTCTGAAAGGAGGCTTTCGACTGCTTACCAGCCTAGACAGCAGCCGTGGATCAGTGGTTCAGTGTGAGGCTCTGCATTTTGTCAAGTGACCAGCCAGAACTGTCACCACTAATCACATGACCTGCTGAAAATCATCACATCAACAAACACCAGCGTCCTCAACCGAAATCCTGTTCTGGAATATTCCACTCAGCTTCTGCATTAAACACTATTGCAAACAGTCTTGATAAATGAGAGATTATATGTATTGTGGATTTGTTTATTTTTGTTTTGGTTTTGTACATGCTGCTGCCTTCTGTTGCTTTTAAGTTAAGAGTTTGTACTGTGCATTATGATACTTTTGAGAACTTTGGAGTCAATAGATTGAATGCAACTGCAACAATCATTACATCCACAAGCAAATTTTGTGATTTCTGGTAATGTGAAAAAGTGTTGTGAGGTTGTAAATTCTGTGAGTCTGTGAATGTTTTCCAAAATAAAGTCACAATTTAACTTATTCAAAACATGACTTTGATTCATAATCTAGGTAACATTCTAGACTGCAACACTGTATAAGGTTTTGTCTGTAAATAATGATAACTGTATGGCTGTACAATGTAACTTGACAAATTACTGTGGGCTGCATAAATTTAGCTACATTTATTTCTCCTATTTGCAGTAGCCTGAAACATATCAACATTGTCCTAAATTAAACGTTTGCAATATTATGCAGCAAAACCAGTTTGACCTATAAAGCTTATAATAGCTTCCTTCAGCATTGATCCAAATTCTAAGAGAATGATTTTAGAGCACATGGCATACATACATCTATCACAGATGATCACCGTTCTGTGTTTTGCTTGCACTACCTCTTAAACACAAGCTGAGCACAGTCAAGACAGCTGAGCAATTTTGAAAAAAACAGCTAAATTCAGTTGCAGTTCTACGTCATTTGTTTCAAAGAGAAGCAAAGGCAGACATATGGTTACACTCACTTTGGATTAGCCGACATCTCCACACACTAGTATCCATCTGTTTTCATCGAATCTGTCAAAATTTGCTCAAATGCAATCTCCCACAAAAAATTTAGTCAGAGGCACATTTTGTCAGAGGGTTTGATATGTGGACATCAAACTAGGGTCCCTTTTAATTGCAGATATCAGTCATTAATTTTTGATGAGACAACAGCAGGGCTTATTAACTGTCATCTTTGGCTGATGTGTTTCTAAACCACTGCCAGCAGGGACTGGAAACCATGCAGGAGGGTGCTGGTAAGAGGGAGCATTTATTTCAAATGGAAGAAAGCCATTACCAGCTAAAATATTCATGGATAAGTCTCACGTTTAATTGTTGCCAGGCAAATGAGCCTCCTACATAACACAGAAGAAGCTAAAGATTGTCATTGTGTGCTTCCAAGGAGGCATGACTAATGGCCCTTTTTCAAATTGATCAAAATTAATGGTCAGGCTAGCATGTGCCTTCAAGTACTTGCATGCCCTGAAGGGACCAATTTCTCAGCTGCAAAGATAATGGCAAGAGGATAGAATGAAATTCTTAGTTGGTTACTCAAATTGTGAACTTGAATATAGGCACACTGTTGGAACGACGAGAAATGGGCAGTAGTCAAGGCCATCTGTAAAAGCAGAGGTTTAGAAAGAGATGGAAAAATGTAAGCTTCAATAACACAAAACTAAAGCAAATGCTATTAAATTCATTTAAAAAATCTAATTACAGTAGCTTATCAGATATTTTGCAGGACTATACAGACATCAACACACATCTTTTAATATTTGCTCATCTTTAGGAAAAATAAGTCCAATGATGACTTTTGTTTACAAAAACCAGTTTGGATAATCAGCACAGGTACAGAAATTTCATGCTATATTATCACTATAATTCAGATGACAAAAGTGAATTAAATATAGAAACATTTGTCAGTTAAGTACAGTGAAAGTTGTTCCTTATGTGGATCATAACTATAGATTGCAACAAGTTTATCATGCACTAAACAAGCAACAGCTTTACATTTTTGGACATGATGATTTAAAAGTGATATTTAAAAAAATGACTACCTTTTTACCATCAACAATCAACAAACTGTGTAAGCCACAAATTTGTGCAAAGAAAATATTTGGAGGCTATTTATTTAAATGTATAAAGAATGTATGTGTCTAATTAAAGTCTTTTGAAAGTGGCCATCTTTCTGCTCCAGCTTTAACCTCTTCAGCCTGTCATTGTGAAGGACTGAACAACTTGCTTAACAAGCAAGAAAAAAAATCAAAGTCTCAACAGCTTCTCTACAGATCAAGGCACCTGGTGCCTACATTGCTGCTTTCTGAGAAACTGACGGCTTACAAGAGAACACATGTAATTCTCTGAAAACCTTCTACAGATCAGTCTCTCTTTCAAAATAAGTTGTTATATAATTAAAGGATATAAATGGAGGGGGTTACATTTTCTATTTAGCAATAATAAACCAAACTCTGTCAATGCTGCCTAGCGCAAAATTAATCAATGAGCTAAAAGACAAGGTCAGATTTTACTAAAGAATGTATTCAGCCATAAGAATGTTTTAACATTTGTGAATTTCTTCGGGATCTTTCAAAGCCATAACAAACAGATGTGATGTAAGCCATAACAAACAGATGTGATGTAAGCCATAACAAACAGCGGGTGATTACAATGACATGCACGTGGTGAACAACAAACATGTTTGTTATGTTTTTTTGTTTAGTTTTGGCCTATATGCCTTCAACAAACAAAAAACAAAAACATTCTACTGCCATGCGAACACACAATAACATGACCTTGTGCCACACAATAATACAACAGTGCAACTAATACCAAAATAAAAAAGGGTTTATGCCCCACATTACTCAAAATATAGTTTCAATTCAATTCATAACTTACTGAGAGAAAGACACTGGCAGTCTTCCACCCCCAGAAAAAGCTTTCAGCTGTACAAGTAGAGCCTCTATTCATGGCCAACTTCTGTGGCTAACCTGTTGCTTAGCAACCACTTAATCAATACCTGGGGCTTGTGAGCACCAAGCAAGCGACTGAAAAAATCATAAGTGAACAAAAGCGCAAAACACAATGATTGCAATTTCACACAAAGCTTTGTGTGAATTTCAGTCAGGCTGCAATTATTATGATCTGCACTGCTATATTAGCGACCTTCAGTGCAATAACATATTAAAAATAAATGTGTTTCTACTGTTTGCATCGGTAAATGAAAAAGAATGGCCACTGAACACTATTTTTTAGAATGTGACTTTTAGCTCCAGAAGGACTCGTTCAAAAAACGGAAGGTTTTTTTGGGGGTGGTTTCTTAAAATGCTTTATGACTCATGAGTGTTCATGAGAGCAAATCATACACAAAATTGCACTTTCATACACAATATTTTACCCAATATTTACAAAATCACGAAAATATCTATTAGCATGTAAAGGTGAACACAGTTATTAGCCAATGCCAATATTCCAATATATTAACCTATATAAATAATAAGACCTATATAAATAACTTTTTTGTAAGTTACAACATGATAACCCCTGTTCTGTTCCTGTTTTTGGGATTCATTATAAATAAATTATTTTTTCTTTATGAATAATTTATTGGAGTATCCAGGTAAATAAAATTAAAAGTAACAAAAAACATGAGATATTAAAGAAACATTAAAAAAATTTGGATTGTGGACTGATATATACTTTTCAAGGTGTTTATGGGAAAAACAAAGCAAAACAATAAGATAAGTAAATAATGCCTAGATTTTTATTTTTGATTTCTTTAAACTTTGATGTTGACAAAAACAATCTGTCAAAAATTTCCATGACTTCAATGCCTTAGTGAAAGTGGACAGTGGACAGTTTCATTATTACACTCACCTGAACTCTGGCAGCTATGGTCTGACTTCCCACCATCTGTGTGGTAAGTAGATGTTTGCGGCGAGCATGTACTGATGAAACCTTCTTCCCTCATTCAACCTGAAAACACCTGAGGAAATAATCAGTCAGTCTCTGCATAAACAAACACACATCAAATGCTTTCTCTCCCCATTCCAGCATCGGAAAGCATTTTATCCAAAGGGACTTACAGTGAATTCAAGGTACACATGTTTTCAAGGTACACTTACAATGAATTCAAGGTACACAAACATCTAACACACTATTTGAATAAATAATAAATAGTGCATCACAGTGTTAAGATGTAGTGGTAAGGTTGCTATTGTTTTGCTATATTGTTGCTAGGTTAAGCTTGTTGCCTTGAATTTAAACACACATCTGACCTCTTCCCAAAAACCTGCTTGATTTGAGGTATCAGTTACACCAGTAACACAAATACTAAGTTAAATACTAGTTATGCACTTTAATATCTAGGGTTATGTGTTTAGCAACAGCCCAGCACGTATACCTCAACATCTGCTCTCTTTAAACTAGAAGGTTTACCTCTGTATATACCCCCATCTAGTGGCTCTTTCTTGAAACGTTACCGAAATTATCACATTTCTTTACATTGCCACTAGATGGGGGTATATACAGAGATAAACCTTCTAGTACACGCGTATGTTCCCACAGTGCTGAAATCACAGAACGTTTCTAAAGGCTCTAAAAGCAATTATACATACAGTCACATTTCAAGTGGAGACTTGTTCATTGTAAAGTGTTACTAGCAGCAACGTGTTAATACATCAGATGAATCTATTAAAAACAATTAAGTAAACCAAAGAAGAGTCAGACTACAGAAACTCATTCAAAGTTTTACATTATTTTGTCTGACATTAAAAGAGGTGTTTTTCTAATGTACAATAGTTAACTGTGTACGTCATATGTCTTTATACTACACTTGTCATTTCATCCTGTGCTTTTCAATTTGAGAAATCTCTCATTTTAGAATGAGCTCACCATGCACAGAGGTGGTTTACACAAAATGAGGCTTTCAGGAACCAAGATGCTTTCCTTTCATCACCAAGTTCATTTTTCAGATGAATTCAAGTCTTCGCTGACACAGGTTCAAAAGATTATGCACATATTAGAGAGTGCTGAAAGTGGGGGAGGCTGTCCTTGGTGCCCTTGTCAGGGACACCAGCACATGAGGCTCAGGACATTGGAATGAGCTGCAGTTGTTCAGTCTTACGTAAGTTTAAAGACTGGACATTTTAAGATCACTATGAGTAACAGTTAAAATGTTAAAACACTGTAAATGGGTCAACAAAACATTAGCAGGCTACACAGATAACAGGAAAGGAATTTGTCAGATTTACAAGCAAAACAAATGTAACTTAATCGTAACTTACCCTGACTATTCACATGCCCCATAAATACACCAGCTCATGTTGGTAAATGTGTAAAACCTGTTTAAACGTTATAGTTATCAGTAACTGTCCATGCAATTAAGAAATTATTTAGCTAATCATCCTTGTAATTTACTTTTATTTGCTTTTCTTTTTGCTTATACTTCCCTATAAAAGCCTGCTGCTTGAGCAGGTTTTTCAGTTACTGCATTCTGCACCTCAGGCAAGTGAATAACACACTGTTGGGAATGTCTATCACTGATTTAATGTGCATGCTTTTATTAAAATTTGCATTGCTTTTGTCAGTTGCATTTCTAGATGCAAGACAAGGTTTATGAATCCTTTTCAAGAGGAAAAGGATTTCTGTAGCAAGCCACACTGTTCAAAACTGTTAAGCTCTTGGTCTTAACCACATAATGCAGTCTTAATAGCTTCACATCAGGTGCTCAATGGGGTGGTTTCATAAAAAGGACAAATGTAATTCAAACACAATTATTGTTGTGCTTTAATGGTGCACTCAGTAATTTCTCCCCTCATTACAAACATTTTACTCCTAAAGAAATCTACAGCATTCATGTCCTTACATGAGACAAAGACATGAGACAAATCAATTCCAGTAGCTTAATGAAGTTCATTTTATTTTACATACATAAGGTCTATGTATGTAAATATAAAAGGTCTCATGAAAGCTGACTTGTTGCATCATGCACCACAAATAACTGCTTGCTATTGCCAGGCAGAGGTTTTCTCATTACACATAACATGCTACTGGATACAAAAATATGGCTATGCCCACGAGTTCAAGATGAGTCACCTATACTTGAACATTTTTGGTCCTGTTTTAAAAGAAGATAAAGAGAAGAGAAACACAATTATCTGCTAAAGGGTATCCTTTAGAAATTTGCATTATATTGATAAACTTAAAGACATTGAAATTAACCCCAACCTTGTAATTTAATAGGGATCCTCAAACTGTTATTTTTGCTTTTGGGCTTCTGTATGAACGCCCTCTTCACTTGTGAAATGAGCACTGGGGGTGTGCTGTTCACTCTCCTTCAATAACAGCCTCTTTCAAAGCCTGCACTACATTTCACAAAACATGAGTTCCTAACGTTTGGTTACTTAAAAATTGAAATCTTTTATTTAAGACTCAGTTAAGCAAAACATTTTTGCTCATATGTAAATGTTTTAATACGTGTTTACAAAATGAAAGCAGACTCCAGTGTATAAATTGACCATTATTGTTCAGAAGCACAATAGCACTCTGTGTTTTTGTTGTAGAGTGCCACTGTGATTTAAAGCTGCTGACAGCACCAGACGCTTACATTGCAATCAGCTCTCACTGGCTCTCTCTCTCTCTCTGAAATTTGTATGGTTGGACACAGCCTGTCTGCCTGGACTGGACATTGGGGCACACACCCATTTTGGTACTGTCAGACCCCATATCCTCATACTTAATGTGTTACAATACAATCACTCCCTCAGATCATTCCATTCCAAATATAGCTGCAAAGGTTGGGCAAAGGCATAGGGATGTGTCAACCCTTTCTAAAGAGTTGACACACCAGTTTTTAAGTGCTTGATTTATGAATGAGAAGAAGATGTGTCAGACAGTTTGAGGGCTGATCATTATGATCACTGTCTGTATGACATCACCCACTAACATGACACATTGTTTATTCCAGTTTTAATTAGAAAAAAACATCTTTGTATTCAACAGAGTGTCTGAATATTGTTAGAGTGTAAAATAATAAATGTTAAAGAATAAAAAGGTGGACAATGCCACAAGCATTTTGAAAAAAACTTGCTTTTAAAATATTACTCTTTTATTTCTACAAATATCCTTTCTTTTCAATATTTACTTAAAATCGATCAAATAATACAATTATTTTTCAATGCTTATCTCTTACCTTCAGTTTTATTCAGTGCTTCTGTCCTGAAGGGCCACAATTCAAAATAGTTAAACAGTTTAGTTCCAAACCTGCTCACACCTGTTTGTAATTTTCATGAGGATTGTTCCAGTCAACAGGGTTTTGATTAGATGTTCACAACTCTATATTCCTTCCTCATCACAAAAGTCCTTTTCACATGACAATATTTATTCATCCAGTATGACCTGCAATATCGCCCAACACAAACAGCTTTTCAGTCATACAGATTAGTGGTTTGGGGTATGCTAGCAAAATACACAGATAAATAACTATTTTAATTAGGTACAATCAATAACAATTTACTGATGCAATGTCAGTAGTTAAATTTAAGATATAAAGTTTTTCTATGCTATGTGACCCATTGTCATGATAACTGCATCATAATGATTGTATTTTGTGTTTTATAGCTGAATTGGTATTTATTGGTATACCTATGTTGCTCACCTGAGATTAATAAAACTCAATAAAAATACAAGACCCCCTTCTCCCCAACAGCAAATGAATAAATGTTTATATATCTAAAATTTATTTTTCAAACAACAGAGACTCTGTTCTGTCTGGTACAGCTGCCCTAGGTTAAATATAGCTGGACTTGCTAGTTAGACAGCGCAGAAGACACCGTCATTGTCCAATTGAATCTTAATATTTTGATGTTAAACAATAAAATAATATTAATATAACCATATGGAATAAAAGACTAAATATGTTTATTAACTCTGTAAAATTAAACATTACAATTTAGAAACATTATAGACGCTGTAGGTATTATTGACAACAGCCGTTGAAGTAAAACATGAATAGCAGACACACAATTTATTTTGTGTAGGTCTGCTGGGCCTAGAACTGTTGTTTTCTAGTCTCTAACAGAGGTGACCAACAATCAGTGTGTCCTATAATTGTGTTAGGGCAAATGTGTTTGATTGTTTTTTCTGTCTGTGGAAATATCTGGCCCTTCTTTCAGTGGTGTTGTGTTGCAAATACAGAACAAATCTCTGGACTATGTTGACAACAATGTTGTCAAACACCCTGTTTACATCTTCTTCATTCTGGCTTTTTTCTTCTTCACAAATGGCGCCTACAATAGTAGTCCTATGTTTATCTTTGCTAAGTCTCTAAAGCATGAAAAGTTTAGGGTTAAAATCTTGTTATTGTTGTTGAGTTTCTACAATATCCCAAGTTGGTGGGGTCCTGCTAACCATCAGCATTTTTGTTTTATTCTTTAATAATCTTATAACTTATTTAATAATCTTATAACTTATGTAATAACTTATTAACCATTAATGTAATAAAATAACTTTAGTAGTTCTATGAAACTGTATTTTATTAAACGTTTAAACTGCAACAATATAATTGGCATGTAGCTGTAAGATCCCAAACCCTATTTAAAACATTTTGTAAGATAAACCCAACTTCTCAAGCAGCCTTCTAATCCAGATGAAGGTTTTTCAGTTGTTTGTCTTACGTTTCTCCTCACTCACTTATTGTCAAATAATACCTACAGCGAACAAATGTATTATTCTGTTACAGTTACTATTTGATTTTTGTATCATTTGCATCGTTGCATTTGGGAGCGTCTCCAGCCGTCTATAAGGGACGCCCCCTACTCTTCCCCAGCCCAAACCCTTGTCTTTATGTCTGGCCGCTAGGGAAGAGAACTGCCATGCGCGGTCGCCATGTTATCGCGATCTCCTCCCCCTTTCGGGGGGACTCGTCACAGGCTGATAGCACTAGCACAGGCTACATTACAAGGTGGCAGCTGGTGAATAGGATCAGAGTGGGAAAGAGTCGTACCAATAACACTGGACTAAAACAAAAGAAACAGCGGAATGGAATAAAGTGGGACGACGCTGAGTCGCTTGATTTCTCGCTGTCATCCAACACCGGCTGAACGATTTTGTTTCGTGTCGTTTTATGCTTTGGTGACCGCGATACAACAATTCAAAATGCGTCTGGCAGTTTGAACTGTGATGGGGAGAGACCGTGTCGTTGTATCGTTGGATATCAATCGCTCTGCTTATGATACGGCCGTCTGTGTCAATTTCCTCACATTTAAACTTGACAAACATGGTATGTTGAATTGTTTCGTAAGGATATACTTTTAAAAACAAAAGCTGAGACAAATCGGCGTCGGCTAGCTCGCTAGCGACTGTTAACTTAGCATTGGCGTTAGCCTGCTCCTCATGGTGGGCATTTAAAACATCTCAAGTGAAATTATCGTTGGTATCCTATTGGAAAGTGCTGGTTTTATGTGGAAATTACTTGAACGGCTTAAAGTTACTTCTGAAAAAGAGCTTGTCAACACGGCAGTTCTCTTGAGCTGTATTTATAACTCTGCCAGAGACTATCCTCTAGAAATGAATCACCACGACCGAACCGGAGACTCTACCGGTGCCCGAAAAATGGTTTACCCGTTGAGTTTACCCCGGCGGGAAATCAGCAGCCCTGTCGTTGGTTCCTCTACATTGACAACTTCAGGAGGTACCAGCCTTAACAGCAACAACTTGATGCTAGGGGATGATTATTCACCACCTGTCATGATTCAGTCTCAAACGCCGGCCACATCCTCACTTGGGCCTCAGAACCCTCCTCAGAGCCTGAATATTCCTTTACAGTCAACACTGTTACCCCAAACTTTGCCCACAGCGGTTGCACAGATGAAAAAGAAAAGTGGCTTTCAGATCACCAGCGTTACCCCTGCTCAGACATCTGTCAGCACCAACAACAGCATTACAGAAGACACTGAGAGTTGTGATGATTTGGATGAATCCCACACAGAGGATTTATCCTCTTCTGAGATCATGGATGTATCTCTTACACGGGCTAACAGTGCAGGAGCAGAAAGGAGCTCCTCTGAGGAAACGCTGAATAACTTTCACGAGGCAGAGACTCCAGGGGCTGTATCACCCAACCAGCCACCTATCCTCACCCAGGCACACCCACAGGGCACTATGGTTAATGGAAATGTTCACCATCATCATCACCATCATCATGGACAAAATCCTATTTCATCTGGAAAAGCCCATCCTACTGTACTGAGTGCTGGTGGGATGCAGGTTGGAATACCTTTGGCTACTCCAGTGACATCAGCTGTGACTTCAAGTCATGGAGCTTTAGCTAACACAGGCCAGAAAATGCCTTTAAATGTGGTAGGAATTATTGAGAA
This sequence comes from Yasuhikotakia modesta, assembly GCA_036877545.1. Taxonomy (NCBI): domain Eukaryota; kingdom Metazoa; phylum Chordata; class Actinopteri; order Cypriniformes; family Botiidae; genus Yasuhikotakia; species Yasuhikotakia modesta. Next base: position 33,553 of record JBAJNP010001551.1, read on the forward strand.
TGCCTCTGTTGGTACAACCAGTGTCATTGGTCAGCCTTTGGCCACTGTTGCCTCAGGAACTGCAAAGATTACTGCGGCTGCAGGGGCCACGATCAGTACTGGTAAACCTATAACAAGTAATGTTTGTATTTTAAATTCTGCCAGTGTGCCTGGTTTGATTGGCATAAGTAGTACCAATAGTAGCAAAGTGAATTACTCTACTGGATTGAGTAGTGTTAGTAACCAAAATATAAACTTGACACAGAATCAGAGTGGGATAATTGGTGTGAGCATCACCATGGCAACTACTGGTACCACTATTTCTGGTATTGCATCAACAGGTGGAGGGCAGGTGGGGCCAGCTGTCATGGGCCAGCATGCAGTGCCTGTCCCTGCCCCTGTCCCTGTGTTGAATGCCCAGCCTCAGGCCCAAGTGCCTACCCCTGCCTCCACCAGCTCACGTTTCAGAGTGGTTAAATTGGACTCAACATCTGAGCCTTTTAAAAAGGGGAGATGGATGTGCACCGAGTATTATGACAAGGAGGCCCCGAATGCAGCATCCTCTGAAAATGCCACCAGCATGCGAACTGTGGAAAGCATTCGCCAGTTTGTGCCTGAGAGTGCAGTGTGCTCAGAGAGAGAGTCTGTTGGTGGAATCCCTGTCAACAGCCATTACACTGAGAGCCTAGGTAATGGGGAGACCGGCGGCCCCTCATCTCTACAGCAAACCTTCAAGCATCCCCCCACTCAGATGCATGACTACTCTGCCTCTAATGTTTCTATGTCTCCGATACAATCTCAGAACATAGCACATCTAAAGACTAATGTAGTGGCCCCAGTGCCAGCAAGCATTCAACAACAGGCTCCAGCAACCATAGGAGGATTGCAGACCACTATTGGGCATTCATCAACATCTGTGCCTCCTCCTATGCCTAAACTAACATATGCCCAGGCGGCACAATCCTCGCCTGTTCAAGTTCTCCCTGTGGTTACACAACAGCAGATGGGCTACCCACACACACAGCAGCCAGCCCAGGTAGCACCAGCCCATGTTAGCTTAAGCCAAGGTGGCAGCATGCCTGCTGACTTCTCTCAATCCAAGCAGATCATCAACACACTGCCCCAGCTGTCTGCATCCATCCCACCTTCAGCAATGTCTGGAAATGGTCAGTTAATATCTTCACAGCAGCCTGTGCAAACTCCTGCTGCTCAACCACTTCCCCAAGGGCATCTGCAGCCACAAAAAACATCCACCCCTCAGGTGGTCCAAGTGTCAACTGGTGGCATCCTGCCTCAGCTTGTGCAGTCTGGGGCCAACCTCATACAGCAGACCCAGCAGCAGCTCACCTCTCAACCCTCTATTGAACAGCAATCACAGCTTGTTAGTCAAGGGCGTGGAACCCAGTTTGTCCCGGCCATGACCTCCAGCCTGCCCACATCAAGTGTGCCTCCTAAAATTCAGAGTGATCCTCAGGCCAATGTTAACGGCTCTAAAGAGGCAGGGCTACAGACTGCAGTTAATGCCTTTGTGATGCCCACACAGCTTGAGGATGCTCAACTCCTTCTGTTACAGCACCAGGCCCTCCTCACACAACCCAAGCCAGCCAGTGATGGTGCCTCCCAGGCTGCCACCTCTTGTGGTCCAGAGGGGAGTGGTGGAGTCAATGCCTTAACTGCCTCAGCCGGCCTGCTGAAGAGCTTACCTGTAGATGGAGAGGATGATGGGTAAGTTTTTTTTTTTTTTTTTTTTTTTTTTTGAGAAAACCTCATGTTTTGCTTGTTCATTTGGTTTGTGTTAATATACTTTTTAAGTAGATTTATTAAAAGCTACATTTTAATGCAGTAGGCGTTTGGAGGTATGGTTTAATATAGTCATGTAAACAAATTATGGGTTCCATTAAATGTCACAGCAGTTGGTTATGTACAGAAGAGCTGTAGGCTTACTCAGCAGAGCTAAAAGTGTGGTTTTAAATATAACACCAAAAAAAACCAGAAACCACTAGACTGTACCTGTAATATCACACAGACAAAAAATCAGTGGTTTTGCTTTAAAAAGGCAGAGAGACTCTGCTTATTAATATAATACTGATATTGTATAGCGTGTTTGAAAAGCTTTGTTTTGTGATTGGTTAAGATTCTAATTAAATACAAAAGAGGTCTATAGTGTCAGTCTTCAGAGTACTTTTTGTTTGTCATGTGGTCACTGTATTGATGCAGCATTTTATAGTAATAGTTAAATGAGCTATATAGTCCGAGACATAATCATGAGGATTGCAATACATGTACCAGCATACAGTTAAGGGCACAATATGTAAGCTTTTAGTATGAAAGCATCCAGAAACCATTTCCTTGTATTATATTTTAAATATTGCACGTCCCAGGTCACTTGTCAACCGCCTTTTAAAGTAATATCTGCATTATGCAGTGGTTCTGCATGTGCTGCCATAGAAACTATGACAACATGCATGGACAAATGTGGAAGTAGTAATTATTCACTATGGACCCTGATTATTCATTATCATTCACAGCAGGTTCTGTGTATTATGTGTTGGTAATGCTAATGTAACTACAGTTAATATTGCACTTGGTTTGTACTTTGGAAATTAACACTGTTCTTTAAGTGATGAACAAGGTTATGGCAATGCAATTAAATGCAGTGTGTTACACACAAGTACCAGTATCAGGTCAGTTTAAATAGACAGGCATGTTTATGTTGAGTTACATATTAGTTTGTCTGAAATGAAGTTTTCTGTGCCTGACAGTTTGTCTGACAGATGTCCTGAGGATGACAGAGTTCTTATATCTGTTCCTCCTTTATTAAACACACAGTTTTGTCACACTGTACACATAATATTATGGCAGTACTTGTTTATACCAGGTGTTAGTCATAATCATACAGAAGTGTATCTTTTTTTATTTGTATGACAGATAAAAGCCATTCATTGACTAGGTTGTTGTCTTACTGTGTTGGTATGGTTTAAGACCAATCATCAGATCATCTTAGGCACTAGGGTCACTCTTGTATTATGGAGTTGATCTCTGGTTGCCAATCTTTTTTCTTTCTTTCCTTCTTTATTTTACTTTCACATTATAATCATCATAATATTCATGATGTTGCTTGATTATAGCCTGTCATCAGCAAAATTATTGTACTAATATCATTGTTAAATTAAACTTGGCATGTTGATTTCTTTTTGTGCGTTTGTAATTAGGTAATGAAAAACAGCTTGCCTGTTAAGTCATTACAATAATTAATATTATTATTAATGTTTAAGTATGTGGTTGACATGAGGAGGATGACTGAATGTAGATTTTAGTTTTAATCTTCCTCTTGGATTGTGTTACAGCGGTTCTTGTTGTTGTGTGATGTTTCTGGTGAGGTTGTGTTTGGGTGTAGGACAGTTGAACAGAGCAAGCATTGGACATGGCAAAGTTTAGCTCTCCGTAAGCAAACAGTCTGATTTAGCTTTTTAGATTTACCTGTAGACCTTTTGGTTTGAAGCATGAGGACACTTACGCAGAATGACAATTGTTTTCTCCTATTTTTGTCAATAAAACATACAGATATTAGTCATTACCAATTATTTACGTTTTTTAAGGTTTTTTAAGTCCTTAGCTCACAGTGTGAACTGGCAGTGTTATATAGAAAGATCGTCATCTCGCATTTTTTCGCTGTAATCTGCTCTTGGCATTGATAAAAGCCCCACATGAAAATCTCAATGAATCACTCATTGTGTGTAGATCAAGTCGATTCTCTCTCCAATTAATGCCCCTGTGGAATGGAAAATGAGAGGAAATGCTTTCACTCAGCCAGACAAGATAGTATGGCACAAGTGTTAGTACATGTGTTCTTTCTCTCAGTACCTCAGTAATTTTTACTGTGGTTATTGACTCAATTAAAGGAAGTTCCCCCAAAATATAGACACTTATTGTCTTTCTGTGTTCTGTGCAACCCAAAAGTGGGATTGCTGTGAAAGTGGATGGCATTTTAAAATGTAACATTAGAGTTCTTCAAATTACTTTGCAATACAGAAGTCTTTTGAACCCATACAATTTGTTAGAGCAAGTCACAGACCACCGTTAAAGCTGTTCATTTGATATTTGACGATAATATATGGAATGACATTTAATGAAGATCAGAAAGGTCAAGCTGCAGCTGAAATTCAGAATAGGGCCTGTGCTTTGAAGTCTTTAGCCTCTTTTACAGTCTCTTTGTATGCGTGTCCCTGTTTTTAGGATGATGTCATTTGGATTAGAACCTGTCCGTCTAAACTTGAGAGCAGAGAGCACAGCAAAGTTCTTTAGGGACTGAAAGCTAATAGGGGCAGAGACTGCATGAGGTCAGCTGAACAGGTTTCTCCGACAGGTTCACAACAGCCATTTGCACTTGGATCAACTCTTTTCAGTTCTGAATCTGCTAGCTTTCATATTCTTTCCCAGAGGCCCCACATACGATCCTTAAATGCAGCTTCTTACATCTCTTGCTTGACAAAGTGTTTCTGAGGTGAATGTTGATCCTAACTTTATCCACATGCTTTATAATCTAGTTATGTTTTTATTAATTACTGTGGTCTTTTCCTGTCTGCTTATTGGATTAAATTGTAAAGGCTAGAATGTACAGCTGCTACTCAACACATTCACATGTAAACATATTATTATAAGCATTGCACCTCTGCACACAGTGTAAAGTGCCAGGGCACAGCAACACTTTTTTTATTACTTAGAAAGCATATTTGCTAAGTAGATATTTTCATCTGGCCTATTTATTCAGCCCTATTTAAGTCCTCTCTGAACACCAGAATAGAGACCATGCAAAACAACCTCTGCTTGTTCCCCTGAGAGTTGCATTGTCATGTTTTAGTGGACAATTAAATCTCCTGCTTTGATCTGTTGCACTGTGTGGTCTGTTCAGTTCAGTTGCTATAATAATGTTTATGCAGCAGTGAGAGGAAATAGCAGTTTGCTTTTAGAGATTAATGTTGATGGTTTTTTAAATGTATGTGAAGGTATTTGCATAACTAAGCCTCAGCATCTGTGTTGTGATTTATCATGACTATTGTTTATTATCATCAGAATTAGTCTAAAACAACAATAAAAACCTGTTGTAATACTCCCTTACTGTCATAAACATTCAACTCCCATTTTTTGACATTTACTTAAAGGCATTGTCATTTCATATGTAATTATGAAGATACATTCAAAGGTCACTTCTGTGTTGCTTGATTAATATGCCTACTGAGAAACCCAGCTTGTCGCTCTGAAATTAATCCTTTCCCCAACCAAAGCCCTTATTCATGGCTCAGCTACAGTCTGTAGAAAGTTTTATCCCTATTTTGGCTTGTAAGAGCAGTCTGCACGTGAGTCAGCAGAGCTGGAACGCTGCCTCTCACTGTGGTTTCAGAGTGGGCAGGAAATCTCGTGCACAACCTTGAGCGCGTGCCCGCGTCCAACTCTTGCTCTGTTTAACATGTACAATGAGATTTCCTCTCCTTGTATTGTCAGGCTGAATGGAGTAAAATAAGGTCACTGTGGAAAAAAATGGCAGCACAAGCAATTTTCTTTAGTTCTCGTTAGGCTTCCCATTTATATCAGTGTAAAACCTTTGTCCTTTTAGTCACATTTATACAGCTGCTTTAGCATGCTTTATATAACATTTCTAAGGCTGTATTAATGCCCTGTCAGGTGTTAATGATCATCTGTGTCAGTCTTTCCCCACCAAGCACATTTCCTTTTCCCAAAGGAATTGCTCCATCTGTGTGGAATATCTTATCTGCACTTCCTGCCCATCCCTGCCACAAACACCATGTGTGCCCCAGATTATCTTCAGTCAAGTTCTCACCTCTGTACAATTCTAAACTCCTAATACCAGCTAACAAGCAAACAGCTTGAACTTGTGCACTAATTAATCGTCACTGCAATCCAAATCCACCTGTGTCTCTGCATCATTTAGTTTACATGCATCTGAATAAAAGAAACTTTACTAGGGTAAAATAGCGTTTTTGCTTTTCAGCCATGGTGGCTAGCAAATGCTCAATTTTTCTCGCTCTTAAATATTTTTAAACCAGCTAATTGGTATTTTCTCAGGTATATGTATAGCTTTGACTAAATTTGATGTAATTTAATCCAATAGTGAGGTGGGCTCTGACCACCATGTGGTTGTGGTTACTCTTCCTATCACTTTGTCCGTCGTAATCCCCATCTCTTATGTGAGGAAGCTGAATGAGTGCTGGGCTCTGTATTTAGCATACAGCATGCCATTGTGATCCATTAGCACTGAGTCATTGTTTCAACCACACTGCCAGTGTCGCCTGGCTGCCAGCCATCTCGCATTTTCTGTGCAGACCCCCACACGCTTGCCTATCGCTGTTCTTTACTCTGGTCTGCCAGCCCATTTGAGCTGCTATAGCAACCGGCAGTCCTAAACCCTGTAACGTAGCCCTTCCAGTGCCAACTGTGTCTTCATCGCGCTCGCAGCACCCCTCAAAAACTGCTCTTATTTACCAGGGGCTGCAAGTTTAAAACCATGCCATGCTCCTTTGTGCTGGTAATCTGAATCAAAGGAGTTGAAAATTACTGTTTGCTTAATTGTTTGTGGATTAGCAGCAGAACAGATGCAAATTTATGCCCTGCTTCGGTTCGGTCTCGGCAGAATGGCTGTTGCTGTTCTCCGTCATGGTTGTTTTCAAGGGAGCATGAATAAAGAACAGACCCCTATAGGGCTGTGGGCTTGCTTTTTCCTTCGGCTCTTTTGAGCACTCATACGGTCTCATTGTCTCTTTCTCTTCTCATCTATTAGTCTTCCAGGGATTGATAAGTGTTGCGATAATATCACTAGTTGTTGTCTTGGGAAGCAGTACAAGTTTAGGTTGGTGAATCATTGGGCAGTGGTGCTGGTTGGAATTGTAACCATGGGTTTGTGTTATCTATTAATTTTCTGCTGCACTGTCCCACAGGTCTTCTGGCCATCTGCGTTTTGGGGTATTAGTTTCAAACAGGGACTTTCCAGAAACGGCCCCCTAAACAAACCTTTTTGGTTTTATAGGTAGTGGAAAGCTGTTTAAAGGTTACAGTGATAAACCACTTCACTTAACAGATGTTTACATTTAGTTTGCAACACACAATAATTACTGAATTTAACCTGTTTAAGTTTATATTTTACATTACATTTGGTCCTTTATGTTGTATGTTGTTACCTGGATGATCAACAGCTGTTTTTACACTGTGAAAAGTTTGCTGTCCGCCATATGACCTGTTTTCAATATTAGTTAATTCAGACCTGTAGCCATTCTTAAAAAATACTGGCTAATGTTGGTCAATACTATGGCATGCATGGTTCTGTATTGCAGCTACTGCAGTTACATTTCAACCTGCCTGTCAGCACATTGCCTGAGAAGTGCGTTTACTGACAGCATAACCTCATTCGTGTCTAACAGTCCTCAATGACGGAAGATGACTGAGGATTCTGCCTTGGCTTGTTAGGTGTGCACCGCCAGAAGCTCCCTGACTGCACTGGGTTTGTAACCACTGGGTTTGGCCCTCAATAAATTACTCCTTGTCCCCTCAGGCAACCCAAACTCATGTATGAAGTCCTGCTTTTTTACTTGCTGTAACTGTAAAACACTGTACAGAGAGCTTTTATTAAAAGCACATACTGCAGACTTCTTGTTACAAACAGTCTCGTACAGCACTGATTTGTCCACACTGGACACACACTTGTGCACTGAAAGCATTAATGCTGCTCATCATCTAATTTGGACTGTGATGAGCTCAGGGCTAGACTTGAGAGAGTCAAATGAAAGCTAGATTTGTTGTGAATTTTTCCCAACCACAAAAATGTAAATGGTGCTTTCTCATGCTGAACTCACTGCCACTGTGCTACAGTATTGTGAGTGGTTGTCAGGTTGTTGCTAAGGTGTTTCAGATGTTTGAATGGTTTTGCATCATTTATTATCACCCACATTTGTGATACTCATGTCCCCACATATCTGTTTGTCACAATCATTGTTAATATTATAGTAAATACTGTATATTGATGTATGGAAAACACTGATATGAGTTCAAGACACAAATTTCGCTAGCAAGAGCGTTTTAAGGTATCTATCCGGTTATGTGCATAGCAAAAACAGTTCTAGGTCGCCTGTGTACCTAATTATTTTCTGAAACGTAGTGTTTAGAGATTTAAATTTAAATTTATGCAGGCACTAATGTTTTAATGTAGTTTTATTTTCCATACAAACCTTGATTTTCAGCCGAATTCTCTTGATCTAAAAATGAACTTTGCTTATGTTAGTTTAATAAGTACAATCTTTTATTGCATCTGGCATGTGTACCCCATCATACTGTTGCTTTGGATTAATGGTTAAATTGCAAAAGAAATGTTAAGCCGTCCGTGTTGAAATGGGCTCATTTCAGCTGCTGTAAATGAATTCTGACAGGTAAGCTGTGTGTAAATCATAGTGAAAGGGAACATGTTGACTGACAGTGTCAAACTGGTTTTGAGCTGCTTTGTGTTTAGAGGTTGTGAAAATGGGGTTAAATCTGAGAAGAACAAAACTTTTTGTTCTGGTCTTCTCTCAGCATGGAGTTGCAATTTGATTCACTGCAATTTGCTAATGTTTCACTACTGCTTTTGTCTACATTTTTTTTTAATGGTCACATTTATGCATTCTAGTTACTGTAAGTAACTTTGCAAATTTATGTTAACAAACTCCGTAATTTGCAATTGTGTCAACTAACTCTAAGTGTTAGTAAACTGTTAGGCTTAGTGTAATAAAGTTGATATGACCTTCCAAAGTTAGTTAAAACTGCTGGGGAACCTTCTAAAGTAGCTGTTAGCACAGTCTGCTAATACTTCAGTGACTGAAGTTAAGCAATATGGTGGAAAGTTAATCATAGTTTTCCTGTGTTTAAAAGTAGAGATGCAAGGATATATTTGGGATGTTAGGCATTTAATGGTTTGTTGCTTATTTGGATAATTTTTACTCATGTTTGTACACCTTCGGCAGGCACAACTAGCTAATATATAAATGGAACAATAACGCTTGTTTGCGTGTCCATTTAAGTAATATACAGATGTTGCTTTGTTTTTGTTAATGTTTGTATGACGTATGGTTACTTGCAGCACATGATTCAGATTAAACTCAGAGCCAAACATCACATGCTAAGATCTTGAAATAATCCTTCCTGAGTGACAAAACATGCTAATTTTGTGAAACACTGTATCTTTGAGTCATGCACACTCATACTTGAAACAGGTCTTGGTCTTGTGTTCACATTACAACAAATACAGGGCAAACAAATATTAAGTGATGGCTATAGTCCCAAAAACTATATCGGTAATATTTTGGAGTTACCTGAGGAAGTGTTTTGAGTGCCAGCATATTGCGCTCTTGGTAAACATTTGTCTGGCTACAATTTATCTTTTTGATAATATGAAGTTCTGAAAGAATGAATTAGTTTCTTGCCTCAGGTTCATTTGTTTACAGGCCACACACACACACACTAAAGTGTTCATTACCACACACTAAAGTGTTCATTACCACACACACCAGACTCTGATCCAGTGACAGTCATGCAGTATTGATTGAGAACTTTCCTTTGGGGCCATACACAGGCCTTCTATTCACTCAGCAGTGAGGCCAAGGTGTGCAAGTACACGAGTGAGAGAGAGGGGGTTAGATGCATACACGTGATGTCATCTGATTTCACCTTTCTTCACTGAGTTTCATTCACAAGCAGCCTACTATCCTCATAATCGATAGACAGGTTTGCCATTAACAATCATGAGGGAGGTTAGTATTCCCCATTAAATCAGATAAGCTCATTCAATGTGTTTAAACATGAATCTGTAGTTTCCTCCCTCTCACCCGCCCCTCCAGTCCACCAGGCTTGTGATTTAAGACTTCAGTCTTGCAAGTCAGCATGTAAGTGCTGGTGAAGGTTTTAATGACTGGGTAGATAGGTTTGGTCTGACTTATGGACCCCCGTGACTGTACTGATGAATCACCACCACATCAGCTGTCATGATCCATGAGAAGTCGTGGTTTAAAACGCTTAAAGCACTTGACAGTTATTTATGCTTTTGATTTCAGGTCTGATCATAGCAGGGCTAAGTGACATTTTCTTTTAATTAGTGATCAAGCTTTTCAAAGTCATATTTGGTTTTATATTATTTACAATAAAAACAGCATTTGAGTTCATTTCTGTTCATTTATGTGGACTCAAGTTGTTTAAAATTATTATTTTTTTAATGATTTGTGTGTGTCAAGTCATTTATACACCCAAACCTACAAAAATCTTTTATTTCATATACTCTATATGAAGGTACATTTTGCTTATCACAGTTTTATTGGTGCATAGATGATTACACATTATAATTAAATTATTCTTTATTCATTTAATGTGTTTGTTTACTGTGCAAAACATGTTGATTATTTTAAACTAGTTTTTGTACTGTTTAAGATTTGCATATCTGGCAGACAGTCAATGGCTGTTTAGTGGCTGATAGAAATGTTTGTCTCTCTTAAAATAAGATTTCATAGCACTTACTATAAAAATAATGGTAATCCTATTTTTTTAGCATTTCAAAGAAAATAAAATTTGTTTATAAAAATAAAAACCTAGCTCCTTAATTGAATACAGAATAAAATTTGAACTTTGTGTTGAGTTCAGTTGAAGTTGAGTTTGGGTTCGTATGAATAGGCCTTTAAATAGAATGTTTCTGTGGCCTGACTGTGTGTCCCAGGCTGCCTCCTGTGCCCTCCGCATCAGCAGAGAGCTTCACACAAACAGAATGGCTAGTAGATAGATCTCATTGCATAAGACTGCTAATGAGAACTAAATGTGACAGTCTGGCTCTGAGGGCATGGTGATGGCCGGGTCAAGCCACTCATTCTATGAACAGACTCTTTATGCTGTTACATTGTGGTCTCTGCCTGAGTTTGAGATTGTACAATTTAATTTGGCAAACATCTTAGTCTTATGATGATGGACAAGGGTACATAAATGGGTACCCAAAGGGCACAAATTACAAAAATGGACATCATAAACAACTAGGTGTTTATCCCTAAATGCATACCTTGGGTCTGTAATTTACTTGGACATCATTCACTACCCCCCACCCCCTTCACCATTTGAGTTGTACATCTGCTTAAAAGACATCTAAGGTCAAAATAACAAACAACAACAAGATTCATGAGATCCAACAATGTTAGATTCCGAATCGCTACAGATCTAAATATGTATCAATGCTTGTTTTATTACTGTATCACCAAAAGCGCTACTGTACATACTACTCATTTCTTAATCTCTTAATTCATTTTTATTCTGTATTTCTTTTTGTCTATTTATATTTACATATGTATACTTTAATCTGGAAGCTAATGTCACAAAAAATTCCTTGTGTGCGCAAGAATCTTTCTGATTCTCTGATTCTGAAAGTACTGCATGCATTTAAGTGTTAAAGCTGATTAAACTATGCAAACATAATTTACTAGCCACTCGTGTGGCAGGCAGCATAGCTTTCCTGTGAGAGTGACCTGACTCATATCTATCATTGCTGCTGAGGTCATGAAACAACTTTATAAAAGCATTGTTGTGGTGCTTTATGATGTCATCAAGGTCTTATTCACATGGGCCTGTCTGTTGTTAAGAATGAACCATTCAGGTGAATGGCTGAAACAGGCAGGCCAGGATTCCTCATGCTGTGTGTGATTGACTGCACAGACTGGTGGAAAAGACTGCTGGAGCACTGTTTGTTTATGAGACAGTTGTTTCAGATACCTGAAATGAACTCATGGCTGCCACTCCCTCACTTTATGTAATCGAGGCATTATTGATAATAATGGATACAATGATTTTGGCTTGAGTGGATGTGGCTGCACTGATGTTGCTTAAAGTTTTTAGTCTATGCATGTATTGGCCTCTAATGGTCTTTTTGGCAGTAAGACATGTTAACATGTAAGAAGTTAATTGACTCAATTTTATTTTTGTTCTTTTTGTTTTTGCATATCACACTTAAATCATAATGTGCCATTGCATTAAAAACGTGAATAGACGTTTTTTGATTCTTCACAAATTTGTTTAGGAATCGTCTGTAGGCTGAATAAAGTTTCTCAGTCATATGTAGGGATAAAGCGCCATCTAGTGGTTATATAAAATTACACGTTGCAAATTGCCATCACATCTACAGTGGAGATCAAAATTAGAGACTAATTTATAAACACTTTCTTTTAATTATTCTCAGTTTAAAGGAATTTTAGTTGTAGCTATACCACACTAGTAGAACAGTGTATATAACGAGAGGACTTCATCAAAAAACCCTATATTTTGTGGAAAACAGAGTGATCAAAATCAGAGGACAGGAATGATGATTGAGAAAGATTTCAGCTAAATAGTCAAGCTATTTAATTACTTCTGCTGATGAGAGGTTTGGTCACTGCAGAGCAGGCTTTCAGTCCACAATCTCTTAAACATTGAGACATTGTATTACTAGACAGATCATTACCCTGTTCAGCACAGAACTGATAAGCAGTTTCAGCTGCGACGTTGAACCTCCTTCCCATTGGGATTCTCTGTTTTATCCTGTCCTCTCATGCACTCTCATTGTCTCATGTCATGTCACATCTTTTGCTATTGATAATTCCTTTGGCCTTCTTCTGGACAACCTGCTGTGTGAGGGTTTCAGTGACTTTAGAACAGCACCCTGCCAATGAGTGAAAAGTGAAGGAAAGGTACCAGATTAACACCAGAAACTAGGAGGTATCTGTAAGTGCTCTTTTGATCAGTGTTGTTTCTCTAAGGTCTCTTTAGTTTGTTTTGTAACTGCTTTAGAATACATTTAATTTTCACTCCTGTAAGGAAAAATTAATCAGTGACTCCAAAATTTAAAAAATTGTAGGTTGTTCCCACTGTGATTAGAATAATTGTGCTTGATAATGGTATACAAAATGTTTGATATTCTCTCCATCTATTAGACATTTAATATTGTAGTGTTCCTGTTTTGTTAAGGCATGTGAATATAATAGGCTAAAGGTGAGTCATAATTTGTATTTTCTCTTCCATATAAATCCATACAGACTCGGTCAGTTTCCAGATTAGTTACTACTACTTTTACTACTACTAATACTACTTTTTTTTGTGGTGGAATGAGTCTCTATTTTCCACCCGATCTCATAAAACTATTCTGTAAGAGAAAGTCTTACAGGAAAAAGTCTTGCATAGACCCTCTTAAATAGACCACATTCATGTGACCACATAACATTTGTGATTCTGATTGCTTTTACATTGACATTTAGGTATTTAGCAGATGCTTTAATCAAAAAGCGAGTTAGAAGTTGGGGAAAACCAAGAAGTTATAACTCGTAATGAAGCAATAATGTATAACATCATGTTGTACAAGATTTCAACGCTTGACAGATGTGATACCTTAATACCTCAGAATTATAAGGTTCTGTTTGCGTTTTAACCAGTTTTTACAGGTGCACCGCCCTCCTCACTGCATTTGAGCCTGTAAAGGTGATACATTCTTAAAACATTAGGTGTTGACTCAGGGTATTGCTTTTGTGTTGCATGGCAGGACAGGAAGTAAACTTAACCTGCTCTTTTTGTTGTATACCAGTTACATTCTTAGCCTGTTTTCCCCTTGCATCTGTTTTTGGCATGGTTGATATCATTTTCATGTTTACAATATAGACCAGATAAAACTGCTTGCAAAACCTAATTTTCTCACCCTCTATGTTGAGGAAGTATTTAAAGAAGGAACGTTTGCTCTGTGGTTTCCCTCTGTTTTATTCCACATTCTGTTGTCATTGTTATAAAGTCATATTTAAAGTCGTGTTCTGACTTTAAACAGTATTTCATAAAGCAAGTGTGTCTGTCTGCAGGGGTCACCTTTTGTGCACATTTACAAATACAAGAATTAATGCAGTTTTTCAGTGTTCTTCTTTAGTAGGAGCTTAATTCTGTGAATTAATGTGTTCTCTCCCCTCCTTGTTCAGCCTCCTTCAGCTGTTAGCTTTCCTGGCCCCTGCTCCTCCTCTGCTGCCTTTCACTTTTCCTACTGCCCACTTTTCCTCACTTTTCCTACTGCCTACACTATTGCCCCAAGCTATAGCGTTGAGATCCGTGGCCACAGACATTAAAAATTGTACAGGCAGCCAGTAATCCCTTGTGGATTATTTCTACAGCACTAAAATTACTTGCTCTCACTTTCTGTCCTCCTGGGGTTTTCCTCCCTACAGCAGGAGTCATAAAAACATCATTCAATCAATTTCAGTCCAAGTTTGGTTGAAATGAAATGAATTACAAATTACTTGCTATCACTGGATCATGCTACTCAAGCAGTTGTGTAAAAGAGGAAAACGACTACAACAAAAACATAAACCTATGACTGCCTTAATTCTCAGATAGATGTTGTAACATTCCTATTAGTTCTAGAGCTAGTTAGTGTGCGGTAGCTTTCAATGACATCTTCACATTTACCAAGCCTCATAACACAGTATTAAACCAGTGGGACTGGGAAAGGCTTATCAGTAACAACAAATAGATAAGAACTGATTGGTCCTCCTGTGTACATTCCAAATTATGATTGGACTGCAGGGCTTAGAACTAAATAATTGGAACCTTATAAGTGCAGATTTTGCAGATAGAAATTTTAGAAATTTTCAAATTAAACACCCAAAATGTATTTTTTTTACGTGAAACCCCTTTAATAGTGTCAATCACATCTTTTGCTATTGATAATTCCTTTGGCCTTCTTCTGGACAACCTGCTGTGTGAGGGTTTCAGTGACTTTAGAACAGCACCCTGCCAATGAGTGAAAAGTGAAGGAAAGGTACCAGGGTTTTTTTTACGTGAAACCCCTTTAATAGTGTCAATAAGTTATATTAGAATAAGAATGTGAATCACTCAATTTTGACAAATGTCACAACCATATAATTCTAAGGTAGCAACCTTCAGTGTTTTTTGTTTTTTACTCATTTGAAAGAGACTTAGGACAATTTACTTGGGTTTTTAGCCGTTTTATATTAGTAGCAGTTATATACTTAGGTATAGTTTAGCAGTTGAATATAGTAGAGTATGCAGCAGACCAAGAGTTTGGCAGATCATTCCTTCAGCAAGGGATAGTGAGCATAAATCTGCAAGTGATTATGTGCTTAGAAGAGGATATTAAAGAAAGTAACATATTATACATTGCTTAGACACATTTAATGTATGTATAGCACAAATAGTGCGGGAGGAATTGTGTTGGCGGTCGCTAATTGGAGCTTTAAAAATCTGTAACCCTAAATGTTTATCATTTATAATGTTGACTGTTTTGTTGTATTGCCATAAATAAACACCAGAGGGCAATGTGACCATTTAGTGTGGTGTTGCATGTTCTTCAGTTTGCATAACAGTGTATTACACAACTCTTTGTTTAAAAGTCATTTGTTACACTGGTTCACATAATACACTGATGTACAATTAAGACTGATTGTCTTACCTATATGAAAATGATGACCATATCTAATGTATTCAAATGGGGTTTACCAAATGCTAGGTAAACCCAAATATATATTTTGTGTAGATTTTGTAAATAAATCCCATCATAGCTGCCGGTCTGGTGAGTCCAGATGATGTCACCAGGGAGATTGAGGCACCTATGATGAAGTCAAGTGACTCATCAGAACGCATTCTATTGGCTGTTGTCCGTGTTTGGTAATGATGGCGTGACATCAGATTGTTGATGTCAGTTGTTTTTCAGGGTTTCATTGTCTTGACGTGCCACTGTGACAGAATCGCATGCTGTCATATGTAGGAGTGCTGTGTGTGTTGGGTTAGGTGATAAGTAGACCTAGATTTGTTTTGAATGATTTTATTTTGTGTGAAGTGACTAATCATGTTCTCTTCTTACCAAAGATGGCATTGTACTTGATTTGCCGGCTACATCACAAGCTGCACCATTTGGAAAGTTTGTCTATTGACATTGGAAATTAAATATCACTCACATTATCACATATACAGAGTGACTGCTACCCCGTAACAGTTTTAAGGTCATTTTAACACTGCCGCTTTTGATGTTTTGCATCCAGCCAAGAGAGATTGTAGACATTTTGGAATTGAATTACCAATTAAAAGGTTGCTTCTGTCTGGTCACCTTTTACATTTAGAGATATGACATCTGCTTCACATTTTCATTCTGAATGGACACATTTTACAGCCTCTGTTATCTAGATCTGAGCTAGTATATACCTGCTTCAAACTCTTCTTGAAATCACGCAATTCCAGTTTTGTCTGCAGGGAAAGTGTGTTCTGTGTAGTGACACCCTGCTGATCTACACTAGATTTCCTGGAACAGCTGGAACTTCCTAGAACTTCTGTTTGAAACTGAAAGATATTATACATAATGATTATACATAATGACTGAATTGATTGGATGAAGTCTGTGCAAAAACATCATGTTTTATGTTATAGGACATTGAGGAAAAATATATACAAAAAAACTATTATTATTTAAAAGTGGGTGGCTCCCATTCTGATCATTATACTTTGCATATAAGCAATAACACTTTTCTTACTTTGTATTTGAGACATTTTGCCTCTCTCAGATAGTCAAATAATACAGTGTAAACAGAAAAGCAGGCTTTATACAGGATGACACATTTGCATCATTGTAGGGTGTATATACTCTCGGCAACCAGCTACATCTGTATTGCCTTTGTCCTTTTGTTAGTTGTTGCTAGCTGCAGTGTTGCTGTCATCAACTTAGCACTGCAATTTTGTGACCTTTGTTTGGCCTTTGGAACCAATGTTTGGTAGTCATGAATTGATCCCACTAGTGTTAACTGTAAGCGACAAATAGAAAAGTGAGGGATACAGATGAGCAGGAAACCCAGCTGTCGTTTTGTAACTATTCTATAGGGACCGTGAGCTCCTCTGAGACGAGAGGACTGGTTACAACCGGCTTGGCCCTGTAACTCCCCCCTCCATATAGCTCCTTTTTTTCCTCTTTAGCTATTCTGCCTTTCAGTCCCACGCTTGGTGAGCATTGCAGACTTAAAATTGCCTCTATGCAATGTCAAATCTTGTTTTTTCTAGTGTATAGCTGCGTGTTCTTTCAGAGTAGCATAACATTGCCACTCATAGCAGTTCTACTGGAAGTTGTTGACTATGGAATGTTGACACTCGTAATGGATTGAGGCCACTGCCTTTTCCTAAGTTAAGATTCGTTTACGCTGGCTTTATATAGACCACCACACAGCCAATCAGAGTTAAAGCTCAGGACAGCAGACACTGATGAGGTCTTATTGCAGTAAAGTTGCAAACGTCACAGATTAACATATGACATAGACGTAGTAATCTGGGATATTGGTTTCTGCGACTGAACGTTTGATGGGATGGAAGGGTGATCAGGGTGTAAGTATAGCCAAGCTTGAACGCTAAAGCATGATGTTCAAGGTTAAAAAATAGTCAGACAAGTACTTTTAAAACTGCTTTATGGTTCATTTTGTTCAGGTCAAAGGTCGCCTTTATTAAACAACCACATTGCATACAGGTTTCTCACAGATTTGTCACCTGTGAGGTAAACTTAATTCCTGATATTAATGTTAAGCATTAGCTGAATTGAACAAACAAACCTCAGGACAGTACTTATTTATTTATTATTGTAACAGTGTTATTGTAATGAGGCAAGTACTTGTTCTGATGTCATAAAACAATGGTCAGTGTAACTCCTGTGACAACAACAAAAGTTGTTGTGCTGTAATGGTTAAATGATTTCAGATCTGCTGTTGACACATTCTTACATGTTCATGTGTATGGCAATTTACAGTTTCATTTGTATATGTGGTTAAATACTGAAGCTTAAAACCTGCACTGTGTGGAAAATTTTCTGACTTTCTGACTTTAAAGGCGCAAACTGTCCCTTTGTGGCATTAGTTTTACAAACAAGTCTTGTGAAAATTATTTAATGCTGCATAGCCATTCTGGTTGATTGCCAACTGTATGTTTGTGTACATAAATAAAGGAGCCATACAGTAGGACACGTACAGAATGAAACAAGATTTTTTTAAAGACCAGACATGCTGTCCCCATCATAAATACCAAGCATGACAGCCAATCCATCAGTTCCCTGAACACTTTGTGATTCCTGAAAAGACATGTTTAGTGTGTTAGACTTGGGCTTAAGGCTATATAACTGAAATACATAGTAAGCGTGAGTGTGTTTTTCTATAACTGTAGTAGTCGTGGTCAGAGAGTTGGTCTTGTAACCCAAAGGTTGCAGGTTTAATTCCCAGTGCTGGCAGGTAATGACTGGGATGCCCTTGAGCAAGGCACCCTTCCCCAGTTGCTCCCACTGCACTGCAGTGGTAATTGCCCACTGGGAATGTGTGTTCACTCTCCACCGTGTGTGTTAAGTATGGGTTACCATACATTGTCAAATACTTCATGATCACTTTCACTAGTACAAACCTTAACAGTAATTTACCTAAATCTTAACCTTAACAGTAATGTATTTTTATAAATTTATTATTATTTATTTTGTCACTATTTTTTAGACTTTCCACTTTCAGTTTGATATCTTGCCCATCCCTGCCCTGTTATCTGATTGGCAGTTGAGTGGGTTGAATTTCCCATCTCTTTGGCTTATAAAACGTTGTTTATTTTGCAGTGGTTCCCAATTGGTGGGTAATGAAGATCCAACAGCAGGGAAAAGCAATTCTAGTTAATTAACTCAGTATAACTGTATTTAGTTAGATTACAAAATAGATGGTCTTATTTGCCTCCTTTAAAGATGGAAGTCAAATAAAATTGTAGTTTGATAGTTTGTTGAGGTTCATCAGGTACACATGTTGTGAGGTTTCTTTTATAAAGCATGTTTGCATTTACTTCTATACAAATAACAAGTTTTAATACTTGATGCAGAACCGATAATTTAAAGTCCAGTATGTCAAATTCTCATTCACATACACCAGCGGGATACCTGACACACATTCATTTTAGAAGATTGTGTGAATTATTCTGATTTGGGTCATGAAAATATCATTTATACTTCACGATGAGTAATTATTTCGTGACCTTCTTTGGAGCCATGCACAACACATGTAAATGTTGTTTTCTGTTTGCTAAAACGAATTAGTCACCATGGAATGCTCAATGAAGTATTATGTACTTCAAATTTACACAGATTACAGTTTGTATTAACCCACTTCAATTGACAACAGTGGAAAATTATTTTAACAAATAACCATATAGTAAGTGCACTTTATTTCCTGTACACAGAGGGCACTTCACTCTTATGAATACAGCACATGTCTGCAGTAGCCCTGTGGAAAGAGGCGTTTGCCATGTACCTGTGCCCCATTCCGGTCCAAACAAAAGGACACAAAAGGGAGGACTGGCAATGTGGGCATGTCTGTGTCCTTGCACAGTGATTAGTGCAAATGGGGGGGTCCCTTTACAGAATGAAGCGGCATTATGTAACAGAACAGGCCCAGCTTCAGAGTCCCTTAGGTCCTCTTCTGCCTGAGTGCACAAAAGAGGTTATGGGAGATGGGGACATGCTGTTAGGCTGATGGGAGGGAGGAGAGATTCCTGCAGTTGCCACAGAGAAAATGGCCTGAAGCACAGGGCCTCCACTCATGTCTCTGCACAGCATTTCACTGCTGTGTTTTAAAGGTTTGGATAATAAATAGGGTGAATAACATATTTGGCAAATTATGTATTTTATGTAGTTCAAGTGATTCAGCATTGTGACCTTTTGCTTTGTCAGCAAGCTGCTATTTTTTCAGCATTTTTTTTTTTCATTTTTATTGGTGGGAACAGTATAGAAAGGACAGTTGTTTGGCACAGGATTAGGAAACAGCTGTTTATGGTCACGACTGCTTTCATTTTCATCTTCGTGCTGGGCTTTCAGTTAAAGATACCTTCCAACTGTTATAGATATAGTATATTACAGGTATGCGTAACTGAAAAATATACTTACTGTTATATAAAGTTGTTCATATAAGATTTGGTCATACTGCCTAGCTTTTATAACATCTACTGTGTCATTGCATCTAGACCAGGTTCTGTCCCCAGTGCAGCTTTTAATGCTACTAAATAAACCTTGTACCAAATAAAATGGAGTAAATAGCCAAACCTTTTAAGTATTATATTATTTGTAGCTGCTCTCTTGCATTTAAAGATTACAGAGAAAACCTACTGCATTACTACATGGCTCATGGCAATGTTCACGTGTCTCCCTGGAGCCCAGGCTATAGCCAGAATACTCCCTCACTTGGCGCTGCAGTACACAGACTCACTCGCATGTTTTTGCCAAGCAGCTACTGCGATGCTGCAGGTGTGAACGTTCACACAGGCCAGCACACGACTGCAGAGATGCTTCTGGTGTTATTAAGCAGTTTGGAATGCTTCCCATCTCATGGCCCCCATGATTCGCTCCTTTCCATAAAGCGGACTGGATTCTGCCGGTTGCTTTCCAGCATATAAGTTCTTCTCAGAATTAGGGCAGAGCAGAGAGAGAAACGCTCATCACAGACTGACATGGCAGATGGAGAGAGGCAGCAGGCGGGGGAGGCGGCTCAGTGAAAGACAGGCAGTGCAGTTGAGATTATAAGATAAAGAACCAACACACACATGCACACAGTAAAGTACTGGGCTTTCTCATTGTTGTGGGTGCGTTCGCATAAGGCATGTTGCTAGATGCCAAACATGGAAGTATTTGAGAAAAGTAGTTGACCAATATGTTTTGTTTAAATAGCTGATGCTGAAACCACAAAGCTTTGTTTAAAAGGTTTTATTATGCACTTGTAAATACAAAATTATGAACACTTTGCTGGTAAATGGCGATGTGGTTAAAAAAAAACATGATTCGCTAATTAACTTATCACTTCTAACTGAAGCATCTAAATCAATGGCATTATAAGTCATTCTTTTATTTAATCAATTTCATCACTTTTTCCACAAATTTTCTTCTGTCTTCTTAGGCAGCTGGATTAGGGACATTTAAATAAGCAGTTTGACAGCAATTAAGACGATGTATATCACCTAATGTACAATGTAATAATATCTTCGCCCTAAAATTGTTTATGTAATCTCTACCCCAATTTTGGCCATTTATTCAATGTACCACTATTTGAGAGGCAATATTAGACAATGCCATGTTGCCTGAGTTGGAGACATTTGACTTGCAATTGCACACAAATCTCCACCATGCTGATCAGTGTGTTTAACCATAAGTTTTGTAAGTTAAGGGCTGATATCTCTTGTTATCCAGAGCAATTACTGCTCAGTCGTAACTGTGAACTGGCTTCACCTGAGAACCGTGTGTTTTTCAGTGCCATGCTGTTCACACGCACACATTATACGTCCTATAGGGTTGCAGTCGGCACATTGTGTTTCTGCACGTCTGGAGCAGAGACCCCTTCCCTCTGCATGACAGTGGGATAAAGAGTCCGTCAGTCTCCTCTCATTATCCCAATGCTCATACTTGAGTCATAATTAAATCATGCATCTGCCTCAGAGCATCAACATGCTGTGAGATGCCTGATTTATAAAACTGCTTTGAAGAAAGGAATAACACATAGATACAAGCATTAACTTTCTGTTTTAGGTTAAGCTGCTTGAAGCTTTCGGTCAGCTGTTTTGTCTACATAATGAAACTAGTTATATGATGGGTAGCTTTCCCTGGGTTTCTTGTGTTTCTGTTTTTGTCTTTAAAACATCAAGCCTTTGGTTTGTGATTCTATACATTGTAACATTGACTAAGAATTTATGGATTTTTTTTCTTGTATTGTTATAAGGTCGATATTTAGAAATCCTTAAATGGTTTTTTTTACAAGATTCTTATATATTACTGAACACTTTAACCTTTGGCTTTAACCTGTGCATAATTTTGATAACCATAAATTAGTTTTAGGAAGAAAAACATATGAAACATATATTGGCACATCAGCTTACTGTGTCTACAAACATACAGAAATACCTTCAAATCTCATTAGGAGCTTGAGTGGAAGTAATGCTTGTGCTTGACCAACCATCTGTATCAAGAACATCGTGTACAACGTAAACATCCCCCTCTCAGGTCCCCCCTTAAATCACCTACATCCCATCTATTGTCTCAATCGACCCCAACGAACTAAAGCTTAACCGCACTGCATCTCAATGGCTGTTTGTCTCTTCACTGTACTGCTTTAAAGTGTTCACTTGAGAAAGTGCCCTTAAATAGCTTTGGGTCTATTAATACTACAATATATTGCGTGCAAAGGAGCTATATGTTTCACACAATACAAAATAAAATGAGTGCGTGAATTCCCAGAGTTTGACATCTCCACAGTGCCTTGTCTGTCACTTCATATAAAGGCTACAGTGCTCCCAGACAAAAGGAAAGGGCGGACCTGTACAGATTTGGTGCGTATAACAGCGGCAAGGCAAGAAGGCTTCTACTGTTCTAGCCGTGGGCCTTCATGCTTTTTGTAGTGGAAACTATTTCAGTGACTTGTTCAAGGTCTTTGCCGTGGCTGTTTTGCTTTTGGGCTAATCCTACTAATTCCAGGTTTCACTCCACATTATTTATACCTGTTTCCTCTGTGTGCACACTACTATCATGGTTACATAAGCGTAGATGTTTGAGGAAGTCTGTGACCGTTTACACTGTCCTACAGAAATGAGTTGTGCCCAACACACAACCCTGTTGCACATCCAAAATACAAAACCAGCAAAAGCAAGCATTTATTATATAGTTGTCAAATTTAATTAGCAAAGGAAGGTTTTACATGCTATGCTAGGCTGCTAAAAATAAACTTGGATTGAATAATGGAATTTTTAAATATGTGCATATCCATTTCCTGGTATCACCCTCACAGAAAAGCAGTACCATATTAAGTCATGAGCAATAAACATTAACCATGCTCGCAGAGGCTGTTCTCATATGCTTTTTTTTTTTTTACTGCTTATAGAGTGAAACTTGCTGAGGTTGTCCAGTCTATTCTGTGTGTGCTGGAGAATACAGGATGGAGTTGTGTTGTGCAACCTGCTGTTGTTAAACCAATAGGCAAAATGACACTTTCTCTCACGCAGAGTGTTAACGTGGTTCTCATTTGTCTGTCATGTCACAATAGGATTCTACTGATTTGCAAACTGTACCATAGGTCCATGACATGTTCTTCTCTAGTGACAGACTAGTGTCTGTGTGTCTACTAAGATCATTGCTAAAGCACAACATCTTACATAATGAATATTTAGTTACTTTTAATTATTTAGCCTTCTTGTTAGCTCAACTGGTAGAGCATTGCGTTAACACAGCAAAGGTTGGGTGGGTTTGATCCCAGGGGAAGGCAAGTCCTGATAAAAATATGTATACCTTGAATTCACTGTAAGTTGCTTTGGATAAAAGCGTCTGCCAAATGAATAAATGTAAATGTATTTAAAAGTAATTATAACATTTGTTAGGTAATACACAGCATGGTAGACTGCATTAATTAGAAGGTTGTCTACATAGTTTTGTTTTAGCTACACCCATTATTAACAGATGCATAAAATCAAGCATGCAGTAGTAATATAATCTAGTCAAATATATGTAGTAGAACTGGGCGTATCCATTCGGTTTCAGCATGACAGTGTCGCCATGCATAATGTGTTTACTGTCTGATACCAAAGATCTGTGCTTGACTGTACTGAACAGCTTTAGTATGAATCCGAATGCCATATATGGGTGTTGGGGCATCTGTGTACTCGTATATGTGACATTTTTGTATCAGGCAAAGTTGCTGCTAGGGTCAGGTAAAATGCTGTACAGAGAAAACATCTGCACTCCGACTAAATGTTAGGTAACAGTCGCTAAAGATTGGTTCTTGCCTGACTAAATATTATGTTTAATATTTTAAACATAACCTTTCTATAAATTTTATGGCACTGAAGAATGAAAGGTGACTGCAAGGCTTCTGTAAGCAGCAGAAGCTCTTACACAGCTGTTTAAACAGTGTCTGTTTCAGCTGGTCTTTCTACAGAACTGAAGGTCTCCTAAGCTATTCAAATCATGTTAGCCTATTTTGCATGTAAATATTGAGGCTGCCTAGTTTATTGACCAGGGCTGTCAAGATTATGAAATTTTGGCTGGTAGTTAATTGTCTTATGGCTTAATTGTCAACCATTTAATTGTCTTTGATAATTACTGCATAAGCTGAATGCTCAGACAAATCCACATGAAACCCATTCTATTTTCGTAACCTGACGTTTATATGTAGTTTCTGTGGGCAAGCAATTTGTGTTATACACCTTTCAAATCTTTAAAATCAAAGGGATTTAAACTCAATGTCCTAAAATGTTTGGAAATATGCAAATATTAAAATAGTAAAACCAGTCTACTTTGTGTTTGTAATGCATATGATTATGCATAATGCAAGCCACAGTTAAAACAGTATTTTGACATGACCTGGGATGGTCTGAGATTTTTATGATGCACTGAAATGCATTAGCAAGATAGACAGACATTTAAAAAAAACATTTTGTGGCACTACGTTTGCTTAATTTTCTTAGATGGCGAGATGTGATTAGAATTTAAAGTGCACACTTATCACACTTATATTAATTACGATCAGCCGATTATGTAATGACATAACAGGCCTATTTTTAGATTATGAGTGATTAGAAACTACCATACTGGACCATAACATCATTGTCTTAGGCTTAAAGAGTCAGTGGAAAGTTACACTCTGTGCTGGAGCTGCCAGGTTGAGGATCAGAGGCTGCACACTGATGCCAATGAGCTGTTTGTAGCCAGAAAGACACGTAAGCACAGAAACTCAGTGCGATTCAAAGCCCTCATTGAGTGTTATTTGAACAGGTAAAATCCCTCCCATTGTTGGGTTCCATATTGTTTTCTTTTCACTGCAAGCAGCTTAAGCTTGGAGAGACGTGTGCGCGCTTCACCCGCCGCGCATGCCGTAAGCCTACATCGTGCTGCAATACTGATGAGAAGTGACAAGATAAGTCCCGGCTCAAGTGTGGGGGCCCGTCTCTTTTCTCCACAGAGGAGACTGTGCATTCTTGCTTGGAAAATTAAAAAAACTAAATTGGCACCTGGATAGTTTGATTTGGCTATGGGTGATGTTGAGTGGATGACAACCTTGAGCATAAATGTGTGAGAGAAGTGATCAGTGGGAATATTTTTGTCTCCATTGCTGGCTTATGTAACAGTCACATGACCTTCAGTGATGTGACATCACAGCTTGCCCTACTCTTGTTTTCACTCAGTGGTTCGCCAATTTGGCGTAAGATGCACAAAGGCAGTACAGTGGAGATAGGACTACCAAGCTCTCTCTTAACCTTTGGATGTTTTTGTCTTGTATATTGAGGAAGATACAGAGAGTGAAATAGTGGCTATATTGCTTTGTGTACATGCACGTGTGTGTTTAAGCCTTGCGGGGAAAAGAGGAATAAGTTCTGTTTTTGGAGGACTGCTGATTGACACATCAATGAGAGAAACAGTCATCCGAGTGCAAGGCCGAGACAAGATGGCCATGAAGCTATTGTTCGGGGAGCTAGAACAGCATTTAAAAAGGTACGCTTTACATGTAGTTTTTATTGGTAACTGGTCTTTGATCTGCAATGCTATATAAATTTGCCTGAAAGATTAAAGGCTTTTACATTTTTGATTGGGAAAGATGTTTTAACCATGAAAAGATGAAACGCTTATGCAAATATATTTCACTTTTTAAACTGAATTACTGAATTAAAGGTGTTGTTGCCTCTATATGTTGGAGAGTCTCAGGGGGTCTTTGTTCTTCTAAGGATCATATGTGTGAGATTAGTCTTGAATTTTAATGAGAAATTCATGTTTAGTCTTTGAGGTCCAGGCTGTTCATTATGTTTGAAGACGCTAAAGAGAAAGTGTCTAGGTTTTCAGAATTAAAGGGTATTTTATGTGTTCAGTTCTGTAATATGCAGATACCAAATATCATAAGATTAATTACTTGCTTTCTTACTGCTCTCCAGCATCGCTTGAATTTAGCTCATTGTTTGTTAGGTGTTTCTTTACGTTTGACGCTATTGATCTTTTTAAAAAAATGGAACAATGTTTTGCCTGTATACATTTGCATCCAATTTCTGAATACAAGCATCTTTATCGTGTTCAG
>JBAJNP010001552.1:0-59619 GCA_036877545.1 Yasuhikotakia modesta
TTCGAATCCAGCTGTGACACATACTGGTAAATTATTAGCAACAAGACTAGTTGCTAGACAAGAGTGTGCATTAAGGAAGTAAAATGGGTCAATCTTGATATCAAATTGACTTTATAAAATAATGTATTTGGTTTAAAAAAAAACTGGAATTAAAACCATCTAGAAGTGTTTTGGGTTAAAGGCATATTAAAGCTGCTCATGACATGGACAGCTGTGTTTTAACCTGAAGACCATTTGCCTGCAATTGTCAGATAAAATATATCTGCCTTATGTCTGCCATCTGAAGAAACAGATGGAGGAAAATGGGCGAAGCGCTCAACATATCATGAGGGAAAATCCAGAGCGGCACTGAAGTTTGTCTTTATGATCAATGACGGTTCAGTTCAGTGACTCGTAGGCTAATAGACTTGCAAAAAGATTTATGGAAAAATGTCACTGCTATGAAACGACTGATATACTAAAACCTGATATTATGAAACGGGGAAAAACACCAAAGAACTGACATAAATCTGTTTCCTCATTTTAAAGCTGTTACTGATATACATTTACATTTTCATTGCATTCCTTTAACACGCATTGATATGCTCAAATAGACTATATCAAATGGACTATGAAAGGGGCAATATCGGAGAGGCTAGCAAAAGCAAGCTGTCTCTGAAAGAATAGGCAAACATTTTACCAAGTAACAACTGAACCTTTGATACTCTGATTTTACAAAATGAAAAAAACCTTCCTTTTGTATACATGGATGTTACATGGATGACAAACAGATGACAACATTTTCATTTAGTGAAAATGTGTATTATCTTGCCCAAGGTGAAGAGCAAAGATCGGTTTATTGAATGTATCTCTTTAAAGGAGGTGATTAACGTGGATAGTTTTTTGTTAAGTCAGGCATGTTATAGCACTGATCTTAAACCAGTACAGCTGGATACATAAATACTCACACAGGTGTAAATGATCACAGATCATTGGTCTGCAAAAAGAATTTAAGCTTTATTAAATTCTGAATATCATAATTGTGAGTGGATAATATTAGTCTAGTCTAATATTAGTCTAATATTAGTATACTTTCAACTGGGAACTGAGAACAATTTTTTTGTGTGGCAAGGGCCCACTTACATCACTTCCTCTTCATCACAATCTCTATTGATCTGGAAGAAAATACTCATAGACATATACCTTCTCTGAGAACTTCTAAAGAACTGTCCACTAACTTGAGGCCCAAATGATGACAGAAATAGTACATTGTAGTCTTTGTAGGTCTTCTAGATTTGATAAATGGAAGAATGCAACACAAAGCACTTCTAGTGTGGACAGCTTTAGACCAGAATATCTAAATGATGAATCGATTGTTGCTAAACAACACAAACAGATTCTTCCTTTTCGGAATATGAATTTTACTATTCAACAGCGAATTCTGGATATAATCCACCTCAGCCATTTGGAGAGAAAAGGATGCATTAGGAGCATATAAATATAGATGAATAATATTAGCCTTTAGAACCAGCTCGATACCTCAGTAAATGATCACACAACTATAAAACGCTTTTCACTGACAAAAATAGATGAGAACCAAAACACAAAAGCCTTTTCCTGGATTTAATGGACTGCTTAAATTCACATGAGAGGTGGTGTCATTGTGTAGTGAGGAGGCCATGTTTATTTCAGAGTGGAACGATGAATCGTGGGTCTGTGAGAGTATTATTGTGTGAAGTGAAGCTCATAGGTCAGACTGACTCATGGATGATTCTGTTCTGTCTGGACATGAGCTCTGATGGCAAACACAAATTCAGAGAAAGAGTGACTATGCCATCCTCATTTCACTTGTTCTTTTCCTATACCCACACTCTTTCTCTTTATTCTTGCGTTTAACTGCAGTTACTTTACCAGCATCATCCGCTGAACCTATAAACCCCTGAACTTCTCTGAGCCTGTACTTGGAAAAACAGTTTCAAATTCCCACATAAAGTCTCAGTGTTGACATGGGTCTTTTAAAAGAAGAAATTGTTTAAAGGTCAAGTGGAAAGCATTTTCATTATGGCAGCTTATTTCAAGGGCAGGAAAATTGCTGTGCTAAATTTAACAGGAATATTGAATTACATTTATAAGTGAACGTAGGCAGCATATTAAAGGAAAATGGAAGACTGTCTAACAGTCCTGCCGCATTAGCAGAGGAACAAAAGCCTTCAGGTGCCATAGTGTGTCAGGTGCACACTATCTCAAGATGAACAAGCAATGAAGGGGTAAAACTTGTGTTCTGTAAAAACATTTCAAAGGACAAACTGAACTGCATCACACATATTTATGAATTTATTAATACACTAAAATGTTAAAAAATGTAAAAATGATGTGACCTTAAAATTCAAACAGTATTATAGATCTATTACTGGTTTGCAATTATGCCAAAAATGCAAATGCTCTTAGCTATACAAACATTATTTTGTGTGTTGTGTTTTCCCCTTTAATTAAAAATTCATAATGTGTTGCAGCAAAGAATGCTAATGCTTATACTGTCCTTCTGCATACTGTCCTTATTTCAGATCACCTGCTCTTACGGTGGTGCAACAGTTGAAAGGAGAATTATATGTTTCAGAATTATTATATGTTTCAGAAATTATACTTTCAGAATTATATGAAAGTTATATGTTTCTTAGGTTGCTGAGAAACATATAACTGTCAACATGTTAATAGCTATTGACTTGAAAAAATGTGAAGCTCTGTTATCCTCAGGAGAAAGACATTAGCAGTTGATTAACAGGACAGAGTGCTTGTGATGCATTGTCTATGGATTTATAAATGTTTTGCATATTGCAGGAAGAATAAAAACAAGGTCAGTGAGTCCAATATTCAGATGGAGCCTAATGAACAGATGTCAGTGAAGATAAGAAGTCAAGCAGGAGTGAGATGCCCTTTAAAACTGTTCCAGGGGCATTTGGCTGGATATGCTCATAATTTCGACTCTATTGTTCACTGTGGAGCCAGCGCAAGGGAGGGACACTAGTGAGCTGCCTAATCGCCCAGACAGCGTGTATAATGTAGCATTTCTTGACAGCAGTGCAGTACGACTGTAAATCAGCGAACAATTAAAGTCTGAAAAGACCTTTAATGTATTGTTAGCCACACGCTTAATTCACCATTTTGAAACATGCTAACTTCAAATGCTGCTGGACCATTCAACTACAAAGCCAAATCATTTGCTATGCTATGCTAATTGTCTGGTGCATGAGTGATCATTAATATAGTATCTATTTAAAATATTTCATTTTTGTAATTTTTGAGGCTCTATGAAGGATAAGATGTGTGCATTAGAAAGCGGCTGCCTTTATAGGTAATAAACAGTGAGACAGCTCTTCAGGTTGAGCTATTATGCCCATTATTTAAATATATAGGCTAAACTCTCTCTCTTGCTCACACACATTTACTTATCTGTATAAATGGGGGCATTTAATACAGACGTCAATTGTTTTTATACTAACATAAACATTGTCACCACAAGGTCCCCAAAGTCTAGACCTCAGCATTTTTTCATTGAATTTAATGAACTTGCTTGCGTAACTTTCCTGATAGCTTTTCAGTAAATTCACCTGTCTAGGAAATGATTCAGTAAACTCAAAGTGGAAGCTTTCATCCTAGACCTTAATTAGAATATGCTTTGACTAAAGTGTGTTTAAAGGTTAATGGTTAGCCTAATAAAATAAAATAATTATTTGCTAATAGTTGTAATGTTTACTTTACAATAAATTCTTGTTCTTTATTTCATTTAGTTATTTATTATTTCATGAAACATATATCATTGTTATTAACTCTGAACATATTCCCTATCTTCGCTGACACAGAAGAACATGAAAAGACATGGTTTTAGCTTTCAAAAAAGCCTGCTCACATTTGTCAGGTTTTGCCTAGTTTTGGGTACCAATGTTACGGCAATATATGGTTATGTAAACCCCAGCGGCAAATTTTCTGACCCTCTGTACTCATGTCTGTCTGGTGTGGGGTTCCAGATGTAAGCAAGGCCACAGTCTATGTACAGGTGCATCATGGTTTCTGGAGTCATGGGGAAACTGAGGTCACGACAGCAGCCGTGTGAGTTGTTTACGACATCCCATTCTGTCTGAAAGTTCATGACTGCATTAACACCCAGTTCTTCTTTAAGCTTCAGGGTTACATGTTCCACCACAGAAGGGCAACCGCCCAACCAGACTCAAGGCAGAGTCTGCAGAGAGTTAAAGAAAATTACAGAGAGAGAATCTTTTGGCTTAATGAATAAGTATAGCTACAAACAACAGAATACAACCTATACTGTTTATGTTGGGGAAAATAGTTCATTGGAGATAAAGTACTTAAAATTTGTAGTCAGTAACAAACACATTTTTGGTAAAGAACATTAGATTATAAGATTAGTTTACTATTTTTTATTTCTCATCTCAGAGTTAATTTTGGGGTCATATTGCTTAGCTTGGCAAGCAGCAACAAATAGTGACATTTTAGCATTCATAGCCATGCTAGGGTACTACATGCCAGTTACAACTGGATGTATAGCAACTACCCCATTAAAAAATGTGTGAGGCATCAGAACATGGAAGTTGGCTCTTTTGATTCAGAAATGCATCTGTCACCTTTGTCACCAATTAGTATTTAAATAGAACACATATACCTGTACACATACTGCTTAAAGTGTACTTGAACTTTACTTACTGTGAGTATTCTTAATAAAACTAACTTGAAGTGTACATATTTTATGTAAGAGGAACATAACTGTTAGCCATTCAGGAATCACAGACTCAAATATGTTTGCATTGTTTAAAATTATGGAGGGATTTGAGTCTAGTCTTACAAAAAGTACAAAGCTCACAAAGTATATTAAAGCCTGAAAATATTAAAATAAATATAAAAAAAGGTAAAGAATAAAAAAGAAAAAATAGGAGAGGTAATGTTATCATGTAAATTAGTTTGTAACAATAGAAAAGTAATTGTACTTGTATTATGAGAATTTTAAAATATAATGTGATTTTATTACTACTTAATTATTGGAATCTGACTATGTAAGCCAGCAAGCTTGTGAGAAAATGTGATTATTAATGTTTTGCTATGAAAAAAGGAGTAAGAAGAGGAATAAGAAAAGAGGAAAGAATGAGACATAAGGAGAACAAAATGGTATGAGCAGATCAGTTTTATTTTGAATATTCAGTGCTTCAGCCTCAATGGCGGTTGCTCATAAAGGGACAGTGATGTCAGCAGGGCACATCTGTGTCTCCCTCTGAAGTGAGTGCTCTGGGCCCAGATAATGGAAATGCTAATGAGTGTTTAGCGGTGTGAGAAGGCAGACTGACAGCCAGGGGAATGAAAGCAGGAAGGTCAGAGGCATCAACTGAAAAGAGTGTTTTTTACCTTAAGAAACCCACCTGCCTCCCTCTAAAAGATTGAGGAGTAAAGTGAGTTTGCTGCGGGTTAATGGCTTAAAGCAATAAGTATGATCTATTACAATTTCTCCAGGGCAGGATGCTTGATTTGATATATAATGCAAGGACATTCAAACAGTGTTAAGTGTGGCTTTTGTGTCCCAATGACTTTGGGGGCAAATGTGTACTGTTAGAAGTATGAGTAATGATGTATTCCTTCTCTGTAGTCCATACCTTCACGTGTAGTGCATTTTAATTGAGCAGAGTTGTCAAGTGCAGCTGTTGTTAATTGGTGGTCAAAGACCTTACAAGGTGTACTTGATTTTAGAGACAAAAGGCCCTTGTGTTTTTCTTCTGGAATTTTTCATTAACCCACAATAATTTATTTTACATTACATTTATTTATGGCATGAACTACACTGAAATACACAGAGCGTAGGTGAGTTTCCTGGTACTTAGTACTTTACTCTTAAGTCATCTTTTCCATTTTCTAGTTTTTGTCACATGCAACAAGTGAAAGTTTTTTGTCTAATTGGTTTCTATTGCTGCAAAACGACCCCTAAAGGCCTTTAAGTAAATCCTTAGATTTTTAAATAGAAAGATTTTTAATTCCTAGAAAGTTATAGAAAGTTATGCCATCATTAGTTATTGCAGCACTTGGCAGCAGGATACTGTTGTCATGGCAACATGTGCTCCTATAACTCCAGAGCAGTGTGTTTGCAGCACAGAAGTCATGTGTTCATGTCCTATTGAAGACACATTACCTTGTAATCGCTGATTGCACCATAGAAATGAACACAATTACAATTCATCTACTGTCTCAATTACAATCCATCTTTTGGAAAATAGTTATGTCTTTTATGTTGCTAAAATTCAAACTACATTTTTTCATTTATTCTATGGCAACCCCTAACGGTCAACCAAAAGTTAATCAAACAAATCTCTAATGTTTATTAGTCGCAGATTAAATGACTGCAAAGTCACACAGTTCATGATAAACAGATGGTTATGTGGTAGTTATAACAAGCAGGAACTTAAATGTAATCATTTTGAGAAGGTGATAGATGACCTAGGTAACATGAATAGGTGACATGCAAATATTATAGGTAAAAGTTAATTCATGCCTGTAATTAATCTATTTCAAACACATTTAAATTGTGGGTCAAAGCCAAATGTTAGGCATGTTACGGGCCGCTCATGCTAGGCACATTCACTCCCATCCCTTTCACGTCCGTGACAACAGCAAAGGCCACTGGCCTCTTTGTCAGAAGGGCAAAGGACTTCTCTGTGACACTGCAAACAAACTCATATTACTGGGACATTTTAAAATGCTTAATGTAACTTAATCCATTAAGACCATATAACAAAATGCATGATACACCTTTATAATAATATTCTGTAATATGTAGAGAATAAAAGAAGAGGCGACTCAAGGAGACTCAGTGTAGGCGCTTCATCTTTGTAGGGAATTAGCTGATTGGTTAAGACATAGCCCTGCCCCTGAACTTTCGCTTTGTTTTACTAGCAGTGAATTTACAACAACAGAAAGCTAATGGATTTTAATACAGTGAGTATGGGGATGTAGCAGGTGTTGAGGTCCTTTGATCTGGCTAATCAGGTGGCCTTGACCAGGAAGACTCAGAGTAGGGACTTTCTCTCAGGAGGTAGTAACCTAAAGACTGGATTACCTAAAGACCCCCATAGATTTAAATGATCTTACAAGGGATTGATCTTGACAGAGATCATTAAGATTATTACAAATGTATAAACGGTTGGCTTTACATGACGAGCAACCTAGGACTCTAATAATTGTCTCATCCAAGACGCTTATGCTGGTGGCTGTGGCTGGGGGAAATGAGAAATGGTAGAAGTAGTTGTATGCCTTACAACAGTGTGCCAGGATGGTGAGGGTAGCTTCTCTTAAGCATGTAAAGTATTTCAGATGTGGATTTCATTGCAGATTGTGGCTGGAAACTGGCATGGAATGGTTGTTTGACTCTGTAGCCAAGACTAGAGTCAAGACTACAGTCAACTGTGCTGTTGTGATTTTCCACCAGTGGATTATGTCAATCTTCAAATAACCTGCATCACAGCTGGGGAACAAGATCTGCCTTTATTTTGTTGCTGTTTTATAGGAAGTTCAAAATAAAAGATTGACCTGGGGGAATTAAGATGGCTGAAGAGGGCTAAACAGCTGTTGCTTTGTGCACCTATTTGCAAGATGATAATTTTAAAGGCATAGTTGCTTGGAGGGAGATCAAGGGTGATGCTAAAACTCTATAGAAGTACATTGTGCATTGTGCTACCTTTTAAAGGGGAACATGAATTTCCGAATAGACTTCTACAGCCCAAAGTAAAGCACACAGCAAAATAAGCTCCTGAATTTTCCAATGAAATATCAGAAATCTGGGAAAATATACATAACTTTCGGGTTAGGTTTAGGGTTAAGTCTTGGTGATGTCTGCTTTTGTGAGCTATGCTGTATGGCCTGCATTGCAGATGAGAGTGATGGCATGGTTGGATGGGATGGATACATATTGCTGAGGTTGGAATGACGCTAATAATGCTAGGTATGTGTGTGTCATGGTGGCAATAGAGGTCGATGTTGGGGCAATGTTAAATTGAAACATTTAGACATTTTGAATAAGCCTATGATGGTGTCTGGTTAAGAGAGTGAGCTGGAGTCTATGGGGGATATGAGGATGGAAAAAGAAGCCTTACTACTTTTAACTGCTAAAAGGAAGAAAATTAAATGGTGGGATAAAAGGATGAATGAATGTTTGGATTTGGAACTGTTCATGCTCTGTCCAAGAGCATATCTCTTGGACAGTTTTAATTTATTCAGAGTACAATAGAGAATAGAAAACAGCTTCTGGTACCAGATGGTGTATTTATGACATTAACCAGCAGGGAGCTAATTGGGCCAACCGGCTTGCTAACCAGCCAAACATTGACCCATTGACTAATGTTCTAATTGGTTCTAACTGATGTCAAGCTCCTAAAAGCACACTGGAAGATTTTTAGAAAAAAAAACTGTATGGGACGAAAAGACATTATCAGCCTTACATTTGCCTAAAACTCTCTGCACATGTTCTATAGAAAAAAAGAAAGTCATACAGACTTTTTTAAACTATGAGTGTGGGTAATAATAACAGTTTTTATTTTGGGGTAAACTACCCCTTTTTACAAATTTTACCAGCTTGCAACAAAATCAATTTACCCTCTATATCATTTTAAAACTGTCATCCTAATGGACTCCCATGTGCCAGACTTAATGACCCAATCTTTCCATTGCCCTCCTCTTGCCTTTTGAAACAGGGTCAGAGGTCAAACAAAACAAGCACACGCAAAGCTATGCAACTAATTACAGAGCACTGATACAGAGCCAGACGGACAATTAAAAGAGAGAGGGAGCAGATGAATACCAAATCAAGAGCCTCTGGGTAATTAGATGTGAGATGATCTGTAGATATTAGACTTTGGAGATTTTAATGGCAAATGTTTTAAGATAAGTGGAATTTACAGAGTAAATTTAACTTTAGTCTGTTGGTAATTGAGACATTTTAATCTTGACTGAAAGGTTTTCTCCTTTGATAGGACATTATATGTTTGTGTATATTTGATTGTTACTTTTATATCTGCCAACAGAATTATGAGACTTTTTTTCTCCATATGTTGAGTGGATTCTATTATATTCTTGGTGTTTTTAATGGGTTCTTATATGTTGCTATGGTGATTGCTGGAGCATTGCTAGGTAAAAGTCAGAACTCTGTGACATTCTGGTTTTTAAATATGACTTAAAGTCTATTTATTTCATAAATCTGGTGAAAAGTAATATCACACCTTACCTCAAACCACATTCATGTCTATATGTCCCTAAATTTTGATGGTTGGTTGGTTAAAGGCACTTTTTAAAGGCAAGTGTTTTTAAAAGATCTCTCTAGAACTTTAGATATACCAACCAAAGAATCTACCCTAAGCTCCTCCACACTTCTTAGTGAAAATTAAAGCAGCTGAAATGTAGACTCAAAACAGTTTTGGTCACTTTACTTCACCTTAAATGCTTGCTTCACCTAAACAGCTGTTTAAAAAACTGAGAATTTCCATCTGGTTAACATTATGTAATTCTTCATTACATATTTATTAAAAGTACTGTAAAAGATGAAGTATTTTAGTCTCTCATTTTATATTTTCACCTGCTTAAAGGTGAGAACCTCACCAGTAGGTTAATTAAAGTCTTCTGAAGTGAACGTAAATGTTTCTAAAAGATTTATTAAACAATTAATACACATCCAAGCAAACATATAGATGTCACAATATTTTAATTCCACTATTATCCACTATAATATACCATAATATCACTATATGGCAGTAGTTGAGTAAGCTGAATATGTGTGCTAACTTGTTTCCAGAGAATATTATCTAGTATGTAAAGTTTATTCTCCTGTTGTTTGTTTCTGTACAGCAGGAACAAAGCAGTAAAATTAATTGTTTAACACGTGTGGTTATGGATTTGTTCATATCCTTAACTCTAAGTATGAGCAACAGCAATAGCGATTTAGGGTTCATTTAACCACACCCTGGTTCTCTTGAAGAGGTGAGTCGTCATGGGTACAGTTTGTGTAGTTTGAGTGTTAGCCATGCCAGAGCATGGAACAGCTGCTCATCATTACGACAACAAACACCTTCTATTACTACTTAAATAATAGACTTTTCAATTTATTCAATTAATTCAATAATACATACAGTAGGTTCAAGGCAGCCATATTGTACCTAGCATAAGTGCAGTTTCAATAAGGCAAGTGTAAATGAGATATGTTCAATGTGAAATATTTAAGCTACCTAGCTTATAGAGTAATGCTTGCTTAATGTCATTTGTTCTATTTATTTTATTAGTGTTTCAAGTTAGTCAAAATGTGTGAGATTTTTTATTTGTTTTTTTGTTTTGGATCTAGTTGTCCATTAACCGCCTGCAGTAGCTTCATAAATAATAAAATGTTGCCATTGAAAATGTGTGTTCTTATTATCTGTATTATTTAGATTATTATTGTTTTTAAAGGGCAGAATTAAAGGATAGTCACACTTAACCTTTTTTGACTTCCGGTCACAATCTGTGAATGCATATTATTTTAAGATGTGACCAACAGAGAAATGTTGTTTAAAATAAACAAAAACAACTGTGCAAGCACATGGAAAACCATAATATGTAGATATAAAGACTCTTTGAGAGACACTCCTGGGCTAATATTATTGTTGACATTAGAACAATCTCCCAAACAACCATCAGATTTTAAGAGATAAGTTTACAGAAACTGTGATGTTTATGCTTATAATCAAGGTTAGGAGCTTCTACACTATGTTATTAGCCAATCATTTCCCTTTTTTTAGGGTAGGGACAGGTTTTTTTCTGCAGAAATGTTATTCCATGATCAAAAAATATATTAACCCAGAAACATCTCTCACTTGGGTCGAGTACACCTTTGGTGCGTGATAATATATCTGGTTGCTGCCCATATTCTCTTGGGTCTCCATTGAATTTTTGCATGCTGAAAGTCTAGAATGACCGCGAATTTATGCTGAGCTCT
Source organism: Yasuhikotakia modesta (assembly GCA_036877545.1). NCBI lineage: Eukaryota > Metazoa > Chordata > Actinopteri > Cypriniformes > Botiidae > Yasuhikotakia > Yasuhikotakia modesta. Next base: position 10,988 of record JBAJNP010001552.1, read on the forward strand.
GATTTGCTTAGTGCCTTACTTCTTTACAGAACAGAGGATACCTTCTCTACAATAACTGCTCTGTCCTCTAGTAGACTCAGTGATGTTCTCTCATAACAGTGTCATTTTATGCCCCATCTGTAGTTTCTTAATAAACCTTGTTCGTATTTTTCATGACCCATCAGTGCATGTTATGAAAAAGCTGCTTGCTCTTGTAATCTTTCATCAAAATGTAATAACTTGCTATGTCTTTGAAACAAATTTCTTCTTTGACTGATGTCACAAAGGCCCCGTGGGTTGATGTGTAATTGTAAAGAAAGAGTTCACTCAGAAGTGATGATTGAAAACAGTAAGAGAGAACACTTCCCACTCATTCTGTTGCAGAACTGAGCAGAGAAGTGACTGTAGAGGGTGTGTTATATCCTCTACTCAGTAGAATCGTGGGTCACTGAATCCTAAGCTTGGCACAACTCTGGCCTCTACAACGTGTGAGAAAGCACACAGAGATTAATTTGTACATATTGAGAAGTGAATGGCCTGCTGTCCCGCCACACTAGAAGTAGATGTTGGTGGTGTGCTTCATCTCGTCTGTGTTGCCAGTCTCTTCAATCCAGTGACCAACTGAGTGGCAGTACACCCCATTTATCGTACAGTCATCATGGACTGTAACATGGAACAACACTGGTAATCAGAATACAATTTGCACACTATTGGAAAAAATGAACGGGATGTTGAACGGGAGAAATCTTCTAAATATTTAGTTAACATTCTAATTAACTTTTGCATGTTTTGCACGTTTTTTTTACAAAGATAAATTAGTGAATAAAAAGTCTTTTGTTTTTTATAATTACTTCCTGTCTGTTGGTTAACCACACTGACATTGATTTGGCAATTTTAAATAAGTCTGTTAATTATTTTAAAAAAAATAGCTTTTTATCATTAAGCTTAATGTTTTAATTTAAAACGTACTATTAATATTTAGCTAAATATTTTACTGGTTATTGTAATGGTCACTGGTAATTGTAATAAATGCATATCCACATTTCAACAACATAAAATAGGGGTTTGCTTAGTATTTAATATAACATTTCAAGACCACTTTAAAGGTTTTGAAATACATAATTGTTCCAGTTTTAGAAAATGAGGCACTATGATTGTGTAAGGCTTTTATTTCTGAAAAGGAAGGTAAAAGGTCAGTTAAATTTTAGTAGAAAACTGAGTGAGGCCACCTGTTCTTGACATTAAAAAATCACATTTAATAGCTGTCATAGGCATTAAAATAAATTCTGTAATGGCTCTGTAATTTTACATACTGTGATGTTGTTGATCAGTTCAAAGGCTTTATTCGTAAGATTCTAAAAGCACAGAAATTAGTGACTTTGCTTTTAAAATTGTATAAGAGCAAAACATACCAATAGAAAATTCTAGGTTCTTGTGTGCCTAATAAACTGTTCAAACTGACTGTGTTCAGTTAAATGAAGGAGGACATGTAGGTGCCTAACCATGTATTGATCCCAAATTCACATTCATCTGTGGGGTTTCCATTATTTGTCCGACATTTATCATCCCACCCTGCTACTGTCGTCATCTCTACTGCTGAGAGCTGCAGCCCACACAGAAAACACGCTGACTCACAGCATGAACAAAGTCTGGCCAATTACTATAGTCACCATTACAATCTTAAATCACACACATTTGCACATGGTTCTTGAGTTTGAGCCTTTGAGGTCCTTAAAGGATTAGTTTATCCAAAATGAACATTCAATCAACATTTGCTTACCCGCATGTTGTTCAATATGACCTATTTTTACTTTTGAAAATAAAAAAGATATAAATAAAGACCAAACAGATATATTTTGAATGCTCTTTTCTATAATATGAACTATAAACTTTAAACTGCAATAAAAATAAGCCTATATGATGTGTGTACTATTTAATACAAAGTCTCTCAAATTTCAAGCTCACATTCAATTTGAATATGCTTGTCACACCAGGTTTGTTAACAATGTAAAATATTGTAACTGTAGGTAAAAATACCCCCATCAATTTTGTCAAAAGGGGGCACTACAGAGCACTATGATTTTAAGTTGTCTGTTACAGTGTAGTCATGCTTTTAATTATTAATTATACACCACCAACTCTACCTTTATTTCTATTCATTTATTAAAAATAATATTTGGAGCTCAGTGTGATGCCCAACTTCATTATACTCATAAGGACTGAACAGTTGAACTAGTGTAAAGTTTAGAAAGGATAATGATGAACTTTAAAGCAGCACTTTACCCAAAGTAATTTAGAAGTTACACTAAAAGATTTAATACATTTGTCACCCTGTGAAAGTGGGGTTGTAAATCATTTTTCTTCTGATACACCACCACCACCTAGTGATCTAAATAATTCATTACAATTTGATTTTCACCTTAATTGTTTTAGGTCATTCACAAAGACCTCTTAATTAAAATGTAATTTTTACTTTATCATCTACACTACTGGTCAAAAGCTTAGGATCACTTGAAGTGTTTCTTATTATAAGTCTTTCAATATGAAGGTATTTATTATTAGGTTTTCTTTTTTATAAATTAATTTAACTATCCTAATTTAAAGGGGACCTAGGGTCAAAATCAAAATTTTTCTAGTCTTGACGGAAAATGGCAGTATACCCGCCTAAAAGAACACAGGAAAAGTTCCAGACATTTTGAACCACTGTAAAGCATTTAAATTTATGTTTTAAAAATGAGTGCCTGAAAACGGCTCAAGCTGGAAACCTCGGGAATCTTACGTCAGTTTCCTCTCACTCACCCCCTCCTCATGAAAATGAAATGTAACAGAAAACATAGACCCGACCCCCTCAAACGGCCCTGCCCCGCTAATGCTCCAAAACAAAATGGCGTCTCACGTTCATAGGTGAGCTGCTCTCCCCGGCTGTACAAGCAGTGTTCAAACCTTTCGTCGCCTCCCCGACAAAAGAAATGACAGTGATGCGTGGCTACGGTTTATTTTAACCGGATCCCATGACATTTAGCCGCAGATTATTATTTTGCTCCGCTCGTTTTACAAACCTTTTGCTTTGCCGAAGCTAGCGCCAGCAATAAGGAAGTTTTCAGCGAGAGCTCCCTAAGACCAATAGAACTTATGGGTTCAAACGGCGGTACAGAAAGCGCCGATAACACCAAGGTCAAATCCCACGGCGGAACTGATGGCGGGCGTGGTGGGTTCAATCTCCTCGCCCCCCTTAAGAATTTGACGATCAACTCGTTCTTACCTAAAGGTTGACCCACATCAGAGAGGCGAAAGGCGGCAATAGCGGCCACATAAACCTTTAATGTGGAAGGGGCAGAACCAGCGTCCAATCTGCATTGGAGGAAGTTCAAAATGTCCGAAACCAGGCAGCGCTCCGGTACCACGTCATGCTCCAAGCACCACTTGACAAAAACATCCCACTTAAGAGAATATAAGCGCCTAGTGGAAGGCGCACGGGCCTCCGTAAGCGTGTCAAGCACTTTCCATGACACCGTATCCATATTCATGAACGCCCCATCAGCGGCCACGCATGCAGGCTCCACAGCTCCGGGCTGGGGTGCCGGACTGCTCCGCTTGCCTGAGTTAGCAAGTCCCGTCTCAGGGGAATTCGCCATCATGTCCGCAAACCAGGGCTGATTCGGCCAGTTCGGTGCTATCAGAATCACAGACGCCCCCTCCTCTCTTATTTTGCACATCACCAAGGGCAAAATTTTTATCGGAGGAAAAGCATAGAGTCTGGCCACCGGCCAGAGAGACAACAGAGCATCTCCCCCCAGACAGACCGGTCGCTTGACTGCACAGCACCCTGGAACGTACTCCGCCTTGGCGATTTATGTACGATACCACAGACGTGTTGTCGGAGCGAACAAGAACATGCTTGCGTTCTAGCTGCGGAAGAAAAACCTTCAGTGCAAAGAACACCGCTTCCATCTCTAGCCGGTTTATGTGCCAGCCGCTCTGAGACTGAGACCATAGACCTGACGCCGCCATGCCGCTGCACAGCGCGCCCCATCCCGTGGGCGATGCATCTGTCGTAATCGCCACACGCCTGGTCACCATGCCCAGAGGAACACCCTGGCTGAATAGCGCTGGATCGCGCCACGGCTTCAGCGCTGTCATACAAGAGCGCGTAATAGTGAAGCGGAAATGCGGCGAAACGCGCCCGTTCTTTGGCATGCGGGCTTTCACCCACAGTTGAAGGGGACGCATATGGAGAAGACCCAGATGGCATGCCGTCGAGGCTGCCGCCATGAGCCCCAGGAGTCTCTGAAACGTCTTGAGCGCGATCGATCGACCGGGCTGGAACGGACGCAGCGCAGTAGTTATGCTCTTGATGCGCTCCGTAGAGAGGCGTGCTCTCATGGAGATTGAGTTGAGGCAAACCCCCAGATATGTCGCTGATTGAATCGGGGCGAGTGTGCTCTTCTGCATGTTCACTTGCAGACCCAGAGAGCTCAGATGACTGAGCAATTCGCTCACATGTTCCACAAGCACGTCCTTCGAACAGGCAAGGATCAGCCAATCGTCTAAATAGTTTAATACTCGCATGCCTCTCGCCCTGAGGGGGGAGAGCACCGCATTTACACACTTCGTGTGAACTGTGCTGAACTGAACAGAAAGCGCCTGTGATTTGAATATGAAAGTATGTGTCTTTCAGATCTATCGACGCAAACCAGGGGAGTACTTGCGGCAGAATCTGCTTGAGCGTAGTCATCTTGAACGCACGCTTCACCAGTGCTCGGTTTATGTAAAAACCGCTGCTTATTTCGTGCAGGGGGACTCGCTCTATCGCGTCTTTGGCAAGCAGACTCGCTACTTCTTGTATTAAAAACGGTGCGTCTCGCGCCGAAACCAACGACGGCGTCACACCACGGAAGCGGGGTGGTCTGCGTTGAAACTGAAGCGAATACCCACGCACTCAGAAACTCACGCAGAGGGCGTTTCTGAACAGCTCGTTGTGCGTGAGACAGCGCGCCGTCTGATAACGGCCCCGTGAACCCATCTGATGTCGTGCGGGCAAGAGAAACCGGCATGTGAATGGGTAGAGACCATGCGCTGCTTAGCTGCAGGGCTGGATATGCTATTTTTACCATGGGAGGAGGAAAGTGGTCTTTTCGAAAATGTAAAAGGTTTATGATATCTGCATTGTGTGACATGGGACATGCAGACATTAAACACATTTTCTTGTGCTGCGGCTCGTAGCGGCTCCTCCCCCTGTCGAGCCCGTCAGGAGTGTTGCTTCGCCCCCGGCGCTGGTCTCTCCGGACGGCGAGGACTCCGCCGGTGGTGGCGTTTCTGGGGCGGCGGCCCCGTCCACTGCTTGGGCCATGCCCCCAGCACCAGGGCTCCCTCCGAAGCTGTCGGGTTTTCTTCGGCGCTCTTGACGCTGACGACGACGAGGACCGCGCCCCAGAAGGAGCTGGCGCCCGTCTCAGGAGGAGGTGACTCATCGCAGACGACTTCTTCTGAGACTCGTCGAACCTCTCTGCCAGGGACTCGAAAGAGTCCCCAAACAACCCAGATGGTACGATGGGCGCGTTGAGCAGGGCCCTGCGATCGGAGTCGCTGAGGTCCGCCAGAGTCAGCCACAGATGACGCTGCAGCACCACCATAAATGCCATGGACCTCCTGATGGCCTGTGCGGTCTTTTTGGTGGCCAGCAGAGCGAGGTCCATTGCCGCCCTGAGGTCCTTAATGGTCTCCGGAGTGGCCGCTTCCCCCTCAAGTGATTGCAGGCTCTGAGCCTGGAACACTTGAAGGACAGCCATAGCATAGAATTCAATAAGAATTCAGGTGAAAGTGAGGAAACAGGGTACTGACGCAATGTGAGTGAACGTCCTCGAAAGGGAACCCAACAATTTTATAAGCATGGTGCCATTTTCCCTAGACTAGTATAGAGTAAGCAAACAAGTGCAATTTTTTAAATAGGGAGTACATTTTACATTTAGCAGATGCTTTTATCCAAAGTGACTTACAAGTGAGGAATATATCAGTAAGTCAACATAAAGAGGCAAATAGACACTGGAAGTGCTCAAAATACAAGTTTTGGAGATTGCTCAGAATAAAATAACCCATAGTAGAAAGGGATTAACTGAAATAGGGGAGGAAAGAGAAGGAAGAGAGGGATTGATTTTTTTTTTAATTTAAAATGAGGTTAGGTGCTCACGAAGGAGATGGGTTTTCAGCTGTCTTTTAAAGATTGAAAGTGAGCGTAGGTTTCTGGTAGGCATGTGGCTACGTAAGATTGAGTGTAGGTAGGGGGATGCTGAGCCTGTGAAGAATCTGTAGGCAAGCGTCAGCACCTTGAATTTGATGCGAGCAGTAAGTGGTAGCCAGTGTAGCGAGATGAAGAGGGGCACCATGTTGGTGTTTGTGATTAAATTGAATTGGCTTGAATTGTGCTCTTTGGAGACCATATCTTTAAAAAAAACAGTGATATATGCTGTAAGAGAACGGATCAGAGTGCGTACAACTACACAATTATGGTGAGCACACAACATGGGTTATAGCCATTGCCTGTAATAAATTCAAATAAATTCAAATTTTGTTTGTCACATACATAATCGTACACAGTACGTGTAACATAACAGTAAAATAGAAATCTATGAAAAGAGAATAAATATATAATAGTTAGGTATATAAAAGGTATATAAAATATACCCTATATATATCCGGCTGTGTTATGGAATAAAAAAAATAATACAGTAATAGCAGCAATGACAGATGATAATGAACGTGCATTGACATTGAGTTGTAGAGACATGGTTGAGAGACCGTATAGCCTGCGGGAAAAATACAGGTTATGCCCGGATATGCAAACAAATAACGGCATTTATTTCTGAATTCCCTTGATTGTACATTTGCCTCTTGATTCGTTATGGGCAAGACATGTATAGCGCGTAGTCCATAATCCTTTTGCTCACGTGTGTAGGACTTTCGGGAGTGTTTTCTTCATTGTCGCTGCTACTCCCCGAATGCATACAGCCCGCCATAGTGGATTTCTGTTGACTAAATGCGGTCACCGTTCGCTCAACGCGAACTAGCCCTCTAACTCACCAATAACTTGTTTATTTTATGCAATAAACAGTACGTAGACGCCAGAGGTCGGAACGAGATTCATTTTCTGAACACATTTTCTCAGTTCACCTTACGGCCTAATCAGACGTTTTAAAGAATGAGCGCGTGCTGCCAATGACACGCAAACGACCAATAAGATCTAAACAGCCAGGTTGCGCTGCTCTCGCGTTCGGTTGCGTCATCGCAGTTGACATTTGAACGCGTGCATGATGAGCGCCGGCGGTGAGGAGATTGTCAATAATAAAAAACACATGTCAGCTCGCCAGTTTGGCAGTTCTTTGGTTTCTTTTCCTCCGACCAACATCAGAACAATGTTGCGTGTAAGCTTTGTGAAAACCGCAGACATGTGAACGAGTCGCACGTGTGATTCGTATATTAGTTGTGATTCGTAAGTGCGCATTTCATAGACAGTGATTGAAATCTAAAGAGTAAATGCTTGGAAAGCATATTTTACCGAAGACCACACAGGGTAATTTATTGCGCAAACCTGACTGATGCCCTGGTCTCATGGGTCTGAATGAAAGCAACCAAGTCTGCATCACCACAGACAGCGGGCGAATATATTGAGAGCCACGTCACTTAATACATGCACATATTGTGTTTCTTTAACACTTACTATTTTAAGACAAAGAAAAAACTTTTGTTTACAGATTTTTGAATGCTAAAACTAATATAATTTGCCTTAATAATGTGAATAAAAAAACTGGTTAAATGTAAACTTTTCTCCTTGTCTTTTTTTTAAAGAAAGTTTAAAAGGTCAATATAAACTATTATATCGTGAAATTTTTTTGGTCATATCGCCCAGCCCTATGTTTACTACTTAATAATAATCTTCACTGTTATTCTGTTTGTCAATCAATTACATAATTGTATTTTGTTTAGAATGAATTAACACTCAGTTTTGTATTCATATTTATTCAATATACATTCAGAGCAGCTTCACTTCCATTTAGTTAACACCAGTCAAGTCACGGCCGGCAAAAAGCCTTCATCTTGAATTTGAAGAGGACATTGAATATGTTAAGAAGAAGATGAAAATCTGCATTGCCTGCAAGACATGGGGAGAAAGGAGAATGGCATTTAGTACATTTTAATACATTTGTTCTGGGTATGATTCAAAATGATGTCTGCCTAATTTGCTTAACTAATAAAATTTGTTATTGCAATAATGTACTTTCTTCATACTTTCTGTTTTGTTCAACCAAATGTGGATTAGTCTCATTACACACTGCTAGTCAATGGTCACCTTGGGTCTACCTGTCCCTTTCTCTGAGTGGTACAAACGGCCATGGTATATGTTAAAATAAATATAGTAGGGATAAAGATATATAGGTTTGTATATTTTTATACATTTATGTTCTCGTTGAGTGTTATCCATTATGACAGTGACTGTATGGCTCAGGCGAATGCACAGCATTCAAAATGATAAACCTTTGGTCCTGTTATGCTGTCATGCTAATATTAATTCTTGACTTTACACTGTGGCTCAAATCTATTTGACATAATTCTGTTTTCGTTTCGAACAGGGCAGATGTGCACCGTCAGCCCAAGATTAACACGCAAACCTGAAGTTACATTTTGATAGTTAGTATAAAGTCTTGATTCATGATGATGCAAAGGATTAATGTCCAAATGGATGTAGTGGCTATAACTTTATTATGACGAGAGAACTTTGTGGGCACGTAACTCTGAAAGCGTTCAAAGAAACATTCCAAATAACTTACCATTGAGAAATGTTTAAATCCAGTCTTTGCTGAACAGGTTTTTCTTCTAATTCAGTGTCCTTCTCTGGTTCGGGCTCAAACATATGAGGCTGAATCTGTGCCATCTATACTAGAATCTATACTCCGTTCAACCACTTTAGGTCACCTTTAAATTTCTGTCTATAAAAAATAAAAATGTTATTTAAAAAAGTTTTAGAGGATTACTTGGGCTGAATAATGGCAAAAAACAGCCAGTTAGAGACCATAGATGGAAACTCATTACTGTTTAAAAATCATAGCAGGGTGATGAAATGCCAAGTGCCAAATGTGTGAAAGTAGTATTAATAATGAATGTTATCTTAAACCTTCAACCAGTGGTGTATATACTCGCATATCTTAGCAAATAAAAATGCTACCAAGCCACTTTATAAACCTAAAACACTGTTTGTTTGTAATCCAGATTCATGTACAGAGTTTTACTTGGTAAGTACACAAGCATATGGCTGAAAACAGGTAGAGGGATTATAACTATTAATGATAATATTTCAGGGTGGATTGGCCATTAATGATTTTCACATCAGTTTATAACATGCAGTTTATAACAGTGTAAATAAAGCACAAAGCTCAGAGACTGTGGATCCATGTGCAAACTAGTTAGCAGTTAAACTGGCAATGGTCAAAACCAGGCAAACAGGTACAAAGTAATCCAAAATCATCAACACTAAACAGGCAAGGGCAACAATGGCAGGCAGCAAACAATTAATAAACAAAGGCAATCCAGGTAATGCACAGGCTAAACAATGCAGGGAAACCCCACTCAGGATTTATTGCTAGGCAAAACAAGACTTCACAAAGGTCCAAAAGCAAACGGGTAGGTATTTATAGTGTTCATGATTGGCAGATGGCCGCCCCCTGTAAGGAGCGTGGCCCAGGTACGGGGCTTATGGTAGTTGTAATTCTAGTACTCCGGGGATGGCTCCCACTGGTGGTTTTTGGAGGGGACCGGATTTGTGACAATAAAATAGTTGTGATGTCACTCAATATCAAAATCTTAAACTTAGTTTTGCTGGTGTAAACCCAGTGTAGTCAGGTTATTTAGTTTTTTTTTATTGAAGCAATTTGTTTGGATGTTACCACACAAAGCACATCCTATCACTGAATGACAGCTGTGGACTAGGATATTAATAATTCACAGTATTCTGGTAAATATTTTTTTCTATGCACACTAATATACACAGGCAAATAATTAATTATTAGTGCTTATTCGACCATTACTTAACATTTTCATCAAAAGGCCACAGCACACTTGCTTCACAAATGTTTGTACATGTTGAGTAATTAGACCACCGGTAGCAATGCCAGGGTATTATCTATATGTTATAATCTTAAAAGCCAAACAGCATCCTGTTTTTTCATTTGTTTTTTCAAGTAAAAACATGGATTTACAGAGAATGGAGATTTACAGAATAAATGTGTAGCCCACAAACTGACCTATATAGACCAAACTCTTTAAAGAAACTTCTAACACCTTGATGAGTCTGTCATCAATTAAATCTGTTTTAAAGGGAAAATAGGCAAAGTTATATTGACAAATGTTACACTTAGTGACTTGCCACTACTGAAGAGTTTCAAAATAAATATTGTCCAACATCACATAACAGCTGTTGAATTGTCACAGTATTGCCAAAATAACCATGCTGTGCATATTTAGTGCAGCATCATTTCTGGTGTTGCTATCACAGCCTACCTCAAATTTAGAAAATTGTCTACAATTATCTGTTTTTATGAATAATCACAATTTTAATACACGAATATATTTTGATCTATATTAAGTTTTTCATTATAGTGTATTATTTTGTGAAAACAGGACTAAAGTTATGTAAGTTATGTATGTTGATAAGTAATCAAATTAAATAATGAGCAACTCCAAAGAACAAGTACATTTATATTAATTTTTAAATGTTGCTATATTAAAAAACAAATGAAATGACAAGTGAGTATTGTCCCATGTTTTAGAAACCAGTTTTTTTGTCTTTAAAAACAAAACAGAATTTGTAAAAACAAAATCATGACACAAAGGGTAAAATATATATTTTAATTCATCAGTCAAAAACAACATGCATCTTCAATCAACTGTTCTGTATTGGTCATTTTTGCTTAGACCCTCAATAGTCAACCTGGTAATTCGGAATATACTTTATCTAGCAACAATTTGCAAGCTGCATTACAGATGTGAAGACACAACCTTGGGTGACACACAAGCTGAAAAGCTTAAAACAGCTCCCTAACACATTTACACAGTAAATACTGTATAGCTCAAGGTGCAAACAAACACTATTTTGCGGTGACTTTATTAGCAAACTCCATTAGCAAACATGATGCACATTTCACTTTTTAGTTGCACCTTCACACATCAGCCTTAGTAAATATGATGCATGTTATGCATGAGTTACAGAGTTTTATTTTGCTTCTCCTTTGTTGTTACCCAAGCTTGCTCTGACACTCTTACTCTCCATGGGAAGCACAACATCCTTTTTTGCACTCTGATAAATGAAGATACAGTAGGCCAGAGTACAAACAACACACAAGCCATGTACAAACAAAGGCAAATTTCAGGAAAGTGCAATTATTGATTGTAAATGCTGAGATTGATAGTAAAAGGTGAACAAAGGTTTAAGCAGTGTATTTGCTTCAATACAGTCCAATGAAATGTGACACAAATAGAAACAAGGTCATATAGGTAGACACCATTCTCATCATGTCTAATGTTTTCATGTCTAACTTTATTTGTCCATTTTTTTATTGCCGTTTACCATCCCTACTGCTTTGTTTTGATTTGTGTCAAATAAGATAAGGTACATTTGTGCTATTTATGGATGCCTCAGAATTGGGGGAAAACTAGCAATATTCAAGACAAAAACAGATTACATGTTCTTTATACAGACTGCTGATTATATATTGCAAATGGTTGTAAGTGACAAAAAACACCTTTTGACATTATTATAGAACAGGACAGTAGAACAGCCATCTAAATCACACAAGAGCCTGGATCTTAAAATAGAAACATTCAAGCCCCACTGCATTCTTAGGCAACACAGCTGTTCCGACATGAGAATGACATGAACCTGTCTTCAATACAGTCCAAGGTGTCCTGTTTAAAACAATCTAGGTATCTTAACCAGACTTCACAAACACAAAAGTGTGAAGCACTGAGAGGAATCAACTGTCATTACTTGATTATCTGGAAAACATTACAGAGAATTTTCTTGCTGTGTCAAGACAAATAAATCAAGTGCTGTGACAGACTGAGGCTCATTTAATCCCACTGAATTAAGTCTTGTTTCCCCAGTGTTAACTGGTCCAGTATCTTGAAAGTATGGGTGTTTTTAGTGGATCAGCTCACACACCATCAAATCACACTAATTTTGATATATTAAAAAAATAATCTTACCATCAAAACAAAAATATTTTCTTTCCTCTTTATTTACACAGTGATAGAATATAGTGGGTTAACGAGGCTAAAGATAATGTTGTTCATTATGTTTTGAAAACACTTACATTATGATACTGGTTTGAGAACAGATCGAAGTGATCTGCCGTCTCGTGTTAGCTCTCTGGTTGTGCACATGCATGGAAGCGGAACTGCTTCTACTTGTCGGAGAACTTCATTGAATGGACAATTTTTCAGGTGGTCTGCCATGCTAGAGATGTCTGCAAACTTCCACCTGTTAACCGGACTAAAGGCTGTACTAAAACGCCAAACCTGCAAAGAAAACATAATGGCTACTTATGAAATAACTTATTTTGTGGTAGGACTTACATTACTGCCATATTGTTATTTCACTTAATTGAAATGTTATACAATGTTATATAAATGTTATAAAAACCCTGATCTGCAATGATAAGTTTATAATAATTTATAATTTGAGCTAAAAGAAGCATACTTTAGAAGCCCTGCCAAAGCACAACCCATATACCAAGAATGACTTATAATTCTTGTTATAATTAACAGATAACCTTTAATTTGGCTTTAAACAGAGCTGGCAATAGAGTGCAAAAGTTATAGATTGCAGCTTTAGTATGACATAATTACCATGTTGTTACCACAGACATACTGTACCTTATCTTTTATCTGCCAGGAACGTCTTCCATCTGAATACTGCTTCCTTTCCCACTGAACCACAACCATGCCTCGGGTTTGCAGCAAACTGGCACATACATCCCTCATTGTACGAGACACCATTGACAGCTGACACAGGCTAAAGCCATCCAAAAACCGTGCTATGTGTTGAAGTACTTCAAATGGCAATCCACTCAGGTGATCACACTTAGGTTGTTTGACAGTTTCTGATGGGGGTTGCACTCCAAATGATCTTAGGTGGCGGTCATGAACAATCTTCGAACCATGACTGGATGGGCAGAATCTGCGTTGGGAGTATGTGCAGCCATAATACGCTAATGGGCAGCGATGTTCCATCCAGCCATTGAGTCCGGAATGGATATCTCCATGAACATTATGGAAGTGAGACAGGAACTCTTCTCGGCGGAAAAGCTGACCACACTCAAAGGTGAACATGGAGCCCTCACGTGGAGCCCAGCTTGGTCGTGGCACAAGCTGCTCTAGCGTTAGATCAAGCCTTAGAGTGCAAAATGGACTTGGTTGAGAAAGGCGAGGTGCGGCTCTGTCACAAGCAGAGGCTGACGCAACCTCTCCAACCATGGTACTTGTTGCCAGGATGGCAGCAGGAAAACTGAAGGTTTGGGTGCCAAAGTCAACATATGTGCCATTGAATTGATAGACTGTGTCTGATATTCTCCGAGCTCGTGGCGACTCCTCCAGGCAGAAAAGCAGAGCTGCTGCTGTGAAGTCAATTTCGCCAAGGCCCATGGGGTCATCCTGAGGCTCTTGATCTAAATCTGATGTGTCCACAGCTTTGTCTTCCATTATGCACTGTGGATGTCTATGGGGGAATTCATCAGTAAGTGGAACTTTTCGTCCATTAAATCCAAGTGGCATAAAATTTCGCAGCAACTGAAGGTTTTGGAGTTTTCTCTCAAAAGCCCTATCTTCAAAATCTAAAGGCATTGCAGACAATGCACTGTCTTTCTGCAAAGTCAGAGTCTGAGTATGTATAGGTTGTTGCAGCAACAGGGCTTGTGACCCAGAGGCCCCCTGGATTAAGAAAGAGTGTTCATGTCTAACTTCTGGTCTATGGGGAATTAAAGGTCCAGAAAACTCCCAAGAACCTTGGGAACCTGGACTTTGATTGTGTTCTGTGGTGGATTCCATAATATGATGGACTGTCTCATTCTTACAATCTATAATACTATGAGAGCCATTACAGAAACATTGTTCATTTATGTCCCCTAACATGACTGGACAACACCCTGCAGCCTTATCAACATTTAAGGTTGTTTCTTCTTTACAATCAAGACCACCTTCAGCCCCAAGCTCAACCTCAGATACACTGTCTTTCATATCAACATCTGTAGACTCCAAAGGTTCTGATTGGTTGACTTTACCATTCTCATTAAGCATGGAGACACTTATTGGATCAGCACATTTAACAGCATCTCCTAGTGCACCAAGGGCGGAGACCAAACTCCTGCCAAGCTCCATCAGTGTTTGATGCTGTTGAGGCTGTAGCACATCTTTTAACCCACTGACCCCATTGGTTATTTTATCACGTTTGAACATGGCATCTTCCTTCATTGTTTTATTAGGTTCTCCATTGCATTCTGAAAATAAGGCTGACACATTAGTGGTTGTACAGCTTGTGTCTGAGGAATTAAGGTGGATAAAGACATTGAGAGCTGCAGCCAGGTTTTTAGTCGTGTCTGCTGTGGTTTGGTAAAGCTCGTCATAATGTTCTTCATTTATGCCATTAATCCCATTGGTAATCTTGTCTTTTGAGCAGCCTGCTATAGGTTCCATCTCAACAGTTTCCATCTCAACAGTTTCCACTGGAACACATGGAGGCTGAACAACTACAGCAGGTTTTTTGCTTTGTCCTGCTGCCCGAGTCTTTTTTTCTGGGCCAGACGTGGGCTCCAGAGAGACAAGTTTGAGTGATGCTAACATGGTGCGTTGGTCCTGAAGGGCGAGGGCCATGTCGAGCTGCTCCACCTCATCTGCTTCCTGACTCAGTCTTTCATATGAACGATAATCCTCGTCATTTACTGGCCACCTATTCCACTCCATAGTGCAGCACACCACACCTGCAGGGCACACCTCAAGGTGCTCTGCCATCTGGCTACGAGCCAAGGTAAAAGGGCATCCTATGCTGTGGTTAAGACATGGCACCCTCTCCAGTGGGCACAGCAGTTTGTGTTCAGTGACCTTGCAGCTGTGGAAGACTGCACCGCATAAAAGTGGGCAGGTGATGAGGTCACAGGAAGTGCCAGGTTCAGGCTTGACCATGCATCGCCTACTAATACAGGAAGAACAGTGAACATGGAGCTCCTCCATTATTTACAGGAGCAAGATGCCAAAGAGAAGCCTGATGCAAAAAGTCTGGAGTCCTGAAGTTACAACTACTGCAAGGGAATCACAAAGAAACGCTGAAATTACACTCTTCTACATGCCTGCATATTAACTCAACTTTGTTATATTTGTCAGATATCTTAGTTTAATCTTAGTTATCTTAGTTTTTTCATTGTAGATTCATGACAGTATCAGTAATAAAAAGACCAAAAAACAGAGAAACTGACATCAATGTCACTATAATATGTAATCACAAAAGCTATAAACATATGATGTCTAAGCAATAACTTATAATAACTTGTATACTATTATATAACAATACCCACTTTAACAGATCATGACACCTGTAGTAGGGGTTTTCATGTTACTCTGTTTTTGGTCCATTACGTAGTGCATGATAATAGAGTTATTGTTATGTTCATTTTTTAAGTTGCTGACAGTTCCCCTTCATTTTTCATGTCTTTTGATTTCAAACACAGCCCTCGGATAACAAACAAAACTGCACTACTTAGCATGTGCTACTACTGTACAAGTTGTTTACTTAAACACAATCACACTGAACTAAAAACGCCATGTAGTTATTTAAAGATTAAGTTAAAACGTATCAGGACTGCGTTGGGGACGTTTTGGTTTCTTTAAACTTTGTTTTGTATTATTGTATACTGTGGTTGGCCTGTTAGCAAGCTCAACTTCTTACACATATAAACAAAGTCCTCACTCACCCAGAGACTACGTCAACTAACTCCCCGCGTCACTCACTCGCACAGTTCGCCAGTTTTTTTACTTGTGTGGTTTAACTGTAAAACAAGACACTTTAAAGAACTGCGGGGTGGATGTGTTCGCAATCATCACCATCTGTCCTGTCCGAAAATGTTCAGTCCGACCGGGACGCACGCCGATGACGTCATCTCGTCAAACCCGGGCGTCGTGATGTCGCTTTTACAGACCTGCACGTTTACAATGCATCTACAAAGTTCTACAAACATTTTACAAATATCTACATGATGTAACACAAAACTTAAGCAAAGTAATAAAAGAATATAACACTAACTAAACAGCATTAAATTAAAAATATCGAAATTAAATATAAAGGACATCATAAATTTATTTCATTTTATGTGAGTGTAGTAATACTGAAGACATATTAAAGACTAGCTTACATTTCATTTGATCACTTAGCAATTGTGACTACCAAATGAAAACAGACAAGGACATACAAAAATTGAACTTGAAATGCAAATTTATTACTTTGTACTTTTCCTTAATCCCAAATTGTGTTACATATATTGGATTGTATATTAGATAATACGTTTTGTTCATAATAAAAATAAAGATATGCTAGGCTTTTGTTTCTAGCTTGAATGACTAATTATTTTTCTGTTAATAGACAGAAATGAAATGTAATTATAAATGTTACTCTAACTGTGTATAATTATGTATATTGTTATAAACATATATTGCTTTTCTGTTATTGATCTTTTATTTTTTAAAGCGCTATGAAAGATGCTAAATAAAATGAGAGGAGCCTTAAATGTCAACAATGAACATTATTGAAATTACTTTCAAAAACTTTTAAACTATGTTTTTGGCTCTTTTCCACCAGCATTAAAGCCTGTTTTCAGATTTAATCATTGAGAAATTAATTACTGGAAGAAAACAAAGACCAAGACACAAGTTGTTAGTACATTCCATGGCTGTTCAGTTGAACTGCAATATTTGAAGTTTTCATTCACAGATTTTTATTCCTTCATAAGGCTTTATGTATGAAAGCCAGATAAGTTGTATAGTACATCAGACACAAAATATAACTTTAAAATAATGCTTGATAATTTACCCATTTATTTGTTCTAACTACATGAAGTCTGCAAACATTCTTGATTAAAAAAGATTCTTGATTAGGAAAAATTAAATGTTTTTTATGATAAATACAAAACATTAATAAAAATAAAAAGGTTACACTTTGTTTCTAATGTCACCATAAACAAGAAATCATACCTGCTACAAATTTCATGCCCTTTCAAATTCAGGTCCTTTCATTTAACTTTTTTAACAAATCAACAGAAATTATTATATATCAGATATTTCAGGAAAATCAAAATAATTAGATGTATTATGATTCAATTCATTATAACATTGTGTATTATTTGAGGAAACATAATCAGTCAAGATTATCAAAAGGATTTTTAATAATATTTATTAGATTTTCTGATCTGTTTTTCTACTTAATTGTTTCTCATAACCTGTCCTTAAGAAATGATGATGAAAAATAAGAGAAAGGCACTATTTCAGAACACTTAATATAGTATCTGCTGGCTTTGTATCTACATTCCTTTACAGTCCATGCTGGAGGAAGTGACATCACTCCCCAGTGGTGACACACACAGGCTTGGAATAGTCGCTTTGGTGGTTTTGGGTGTGTTTGGCAGACACGGCAACACAGTAGCGTGTTGTTGGTTTCAGATCACTTAGAACTGTGGTAGTCTGATCGTAGAAGTACAGAACCTCTTTCATAGGGTGAGATGGGGTGTCCTCTGTCAAGATCAGGGTGTAGGATTTCGCCCCCATGACAGGAAGCCACTCAACTTGCAGTGATGACCCCTCCCCACGGGTCACGCTTACTTCAGGGATGGACAGCTTATCTGCAGAGATCAGGGTGGTGTTTAATCAACCACCCTGTTTGTTTACAGTATATGTTTCCTCTATGGATAATTTTATTTATATAGGTGACTCATCAAGAGCCGTTCGTGTTTCATAGCAAAATAAAAAAGAAATTAAATTTTAATGCATGAAAATCTTTTAATACCCTGGAAGGCTACATTTAAATAAATATTATATTAAAAATAATGATTATACTTATAATTTATATCCAAATGTATTTATAACAGCTTAAAACTCATAAATGCTTGGGTGAGATCTCATGTGTTGCATGTCTCACCTGGGCTCATTTCTGCTACAATCTCTGCTATTCTTAAATTTCTCCTCCGACGTGTTGTGGTTTGGCCTGTAAAAGTTAGAATTAATAAACATTTTCTTTGGTTTCTTAATTTAACAATTAGTTACTTGCCAAACATTTTTGCAAATTTGATAAACAATATTCAGAGTATATTACAAATTCTGTTCAAAACGGGGGCAAAATAATTTTGGTTTATTTCTCGGTTTGTTAAAACAAAGAGAATCACCTGTTGAATGTTCAGTAATTGGGCTATGGATGACCTTAATACATAATACATACATTTCTGATAGAGCTTAACTTCTCTTCTAGGTTGACCAAGATCCTTTCTAATTTCTCACCAGAAGTGACTCTAGAAGCAGCACTCTCTCCTGCACTGTTCCTGGCTGTCACAGCAACATCAGAGGCCTGCAAACCAGAGACCTGACAGCTGAGGGTCGATGTTCTGCACACAGGCAGTCTGCCCTCAGACCCGAGCTTGTACACTGTGTACTGTGACGTAAGAGCTGTGGACTTCCATTCCACACTAGCTGAGGAATTATTTCCTGTGAAAGTCACATTCAGTGGTGGACAGGGAACTGAAAGAGACACAGAGATTTAGATTATAACAGTTTTGTTTGTAATAATTATATATATTAATGTAGATGTGTTTAATCTTTTCTATTGTAGAAATTTTTTAATGATGTTTCCATAACGTTACCTGTGACACCAGTAATAGTCTGGGATGGTCTGCTAGTTCCAGCTGAGTTTTGGGCATAAACTTTCAGAGTGTAAGAGGTGCTACAAGGCACAGGGATCTCAAAGTAGTTGCGTTCTGTCAAATAGGATGACACATCCATAAGTGAATGTGGGCTGTCCTGGATTTGTCCAGTCACTTGTACCAGGTAGCTGACATCTGGACAGTTGACAACACTCCAGGAGCTCATGAGCAGAGTAGCATCATCCATCAGATTTGTTCTCAATCTCACAGAGGCAGGAGGACACGGCACTACAAGACAGTCAGCAGATGCTTCAACAGGCATACATCAGCTTTTCATGAAATTCATTTTTGTTGATTTTAACAAAACATTATTTTTTTTTTAATCATATAGCTAAAGATGCACAGCATGCTAAAGATATAATCATGTACCTGATCCTTCCTGGACTGGCACACTGAGCGAGCTATTACAGACCCCATCTGAGGCTTGTGCACTGAAGTTATACACGGTCCCACAAGTCAATCCCTGGATGCTACAGGAAGTGTCAGTGGTGTCACAGTGAAGAACAAACCCATCCCTGTTTTGGGCCCATGCAAAGTACTGCAGAGATCCTTGACTCTCAGCCCATGAGAGTGTGGCCACCCTGGTGTCGCACTGCACAGCCACACTTAAGTTCTGTGGTTCACAGGGTACTGTACGAACCAGAGGAATATCATTATATCAGTGTCCAAACTGTATCCTGTAAAAGGTTTTTTATAGTATTTTACCACTATTTTACCACAGTGTGTCTGTTCAACAGCACTGTAACATTTTACTGTATAACTCCTTTTGTACGTGTCTAAGGGCATTCCAGACACACTGTCAAGTATGTGCATTGGTGGTGGGAATTTTCACACACGTAACAAGTGACTGCCTATTTGTCTAGTTTAAGCCAATACATCTATGAAATGGCCCTTAAAATACAACATGTGTGTGTCATAGTCTAACCTGTGTTGAAGGAAACCTCCTGACTGGCTAGGCTAGTGCAGTTTCCTGCTGAAGCAATTATGCTAACATTGTACAGTTGTCCGCAATGCAGGTGACTCAGGGTGCAGTTGCTTGTGGAGCTTCTGCAGGTGCGGATGTCCCCATCATTGCCCTTGGCCACCAGCGAGTATGACTCGGCCACCAGAGACTGTGACCATGACGCCTGCATACCGTGTAAATTGCACAATGGCTCCACTGACACATTTTGAGGGATACAGGGTGCTGGGTGAGAAATGCAGAGAGAGATTATGAGTGTGCATGATTTCTCAGACGTCAATGGCCTTTTATAAAATCCATCATAGCACTGAAGGATTTTTATAGCATGAAAATCTGTGAGCTGTGTAATATATGACCAACATTTTGATGTTGATGTTGTAGAATATGCTGTTTTTTTTGTAGAATATGCACTGGAAATTGTAAATTGGCACAAAGTTGTGCTAGTGTCTTTTAGTAAAATGACTTTTTCAAATGACTTTTCGGGTAATGCCCGAAATATTCTATCCATAGATTTATTTTTATTAGCTGTGTAATAAGTGCAATGCATGCTCAGGCAGTTTTCGCAAAAAATAAATTCCCCTATTTTTTCAGTATGATACACTGTCTGTCATGTCACCATGTGTTTTACCCATGTTGAGGATTTGTAGATTTTATAGTAACAGTTCATATTTGTAGTTCTGTTTGTACTTTTAAATCTGTGTACCTGTGTTAATCTTGTGAGGAGGGCTCCGCATACTGCTGCATTTGTCAGAGGAAGCAGAGACTATGATGGTGTACTGCATTCCACACTGCACTCCAAAGAGATCACAGGAAGTGCCTGTGCTGTTGCACACCAGGATGCTGAGGTCATGACCTTCTGCCGTGGCCACATATAGGGACGAACCTTCATTCATCTGCCAGTTGACTGTAATACGGCTGCTGTAACAGTCCGTGTGTGCTGTGATGGAGGTGAGGGCACATGGAGCTGCAGATTTAACATAAATGAAAGAGTTACATACCCAAATGTACTTTATAATAAATATGACTACAAAACAATAATGTGCCAAAAATGACACCAATAGGAAATATTACTCCCCCTTCATACATTTCATACATTATTAAAGTTATGACAGCAGACAAGAACTGAAATCAAATATCACCAAATTTCAAATATCTGACACTTGAAGTCTAAGACATTTGTTGCTAGGGTACAGCTAATGTGTTCTGCATGGTAGTTATGGTAGATAGGTAAGATTATAGATGGTTATTCAAGAGTTCTGGGTGATTGCGCTATAGTTTCTAGAGCTTTGCCAAGGTGTTCTGATTGGATGCTAGGCAGCTAATAGACAGACAGATGAATTGTGTTTGCATGTGTGAGAGTATATAGATGGGTGGGTTTGTACCTGTCTGAATCTGGAAGGTGTTACTGGGTGTGCTTTGGCAGAAAGAATTCACAGCAGTCACATGGAAAGTGTATGTGGCTCCACACAGCAAGTCAGGAACATTACAGTGCAGGCCTGTGGTTGAGCAGCTAGAAGTGACCCCGCTTCTTTCCACTGCCAGCACAGAGTAAGACTCCGCCCCTTGTGTTTGTAACCATGTCACCCATGCTGAGTTTGTGACACAGTCTAGGTTTCCTGCCTCTCCCTGAGGAACACAAGGAGCTAAAAACACAAATGCATTAACTCATTAAATTCAGCTTATAGAAGTTACTTGCCTGCTATTGTTTTTACTCCAGAATTAAAGGACATATTTAGTGTTCAGTAATATAACTCTTAGACAGACCGATATATAAGATGGTATTACCTCACTTTTACCTTCTACCAATAGCCTTGTTAATAAACAATTACTCACATCACTATAGGCCATTATGATGTTTTCATGTTTTTGTGTAGATTACCTGAGGAGACATTGACAGCTATGCTTGGTTGGCTGTGACAGCCCCCCCTTACAGCTGTTATAGTCACACAATATGACTGTCCACATGACAAGCCACTGATTGAACAGCTGGTAGCCGTGGAGTCACATGATAGGATAGTTCCTCCACTGGTGGCCTTCACATGGAAAGATTCTGCATCTGGATTGGCTGCCCATGTGACAGTCATGAAGCCAGCAGAGCAGTTCACTGTGACTTTAACACCCTGAGGAGGACAGGGTGCTAAAAAGAGAAAAAGACCTTTTACACTACTTATTTTCCTGACCTGGATTTAAGATAAAGAGTCTAATTTTTTTAAGCACAAAATTTATTTACATTAATAAACACATTTCGAATACATGCTTATGCAAAATTTGCTGGGGTTAAGTGTTGCTATATAGTGAGATGTTCTGAACAGTTGTTAGCATGTTGCTAGGGTGTTCAGGGTGTTTGCCAGGGTGCTTGGCATTAAACCAGATATTGATTTTGGGCTGCTCAGATAACAATACAGTGGAAATCAACGTATGACCTATACAACTTATGTCTGCCTTATTTAACTATTTTATTAAGCTTATTTTTATTCACTTTTCCAATTTTCCTTAAACATGTCAGATTTGTGCCACTCACCAGTATGCATTTGTGTAAATGCGCTCTCTTCACTGCTGCACATGTTGTCCATAGACAGCACAGACACATTGTAGGTCTGGCCACATATCAGATTTTGCAGCTCACAGTGGGTTGCACTGGCATTGCAGTAGGCTGTATGTGTCCCATCCACAGTGACACCTTCAGCCTGGTAGAACAGAGCTCCACTGGCACTTTGCCAAGTTACACCTGCAGAGTTAGACAGGCAGGCGAGAGAGGCCTGCACACTGGTGGGGGCACATGGGACTAAGCAAGAAGAGGAGAAAGATCAGATAAGGGAAGTGACATCACTAATAGAGAGTATTTTGTTACACTGATTCAGAGCCATACCTCATAAATTATTCATTTTTTTGACTGATAAACAATAATCAATAATAATTGTTTTAGCTTTGTAGCTGTGTCTGTGGTAATTCTGAATATCCAGTCCTTTCATTTCAGTACATTCAATTCCAATTGCAAAGTCACAACATGAATAAAATACAGTTTATTTAGCCATGGGACAGAAGATTTCAAAAGTATGGGAAACTCTTCTGTATATATTCTGTATTCCTGTTTGTGTGTCTGCATGCTGGTGGGCCATTGGTAAACTAGGACAAAAATGTTTTTACTTACCTGACTGCAATCTTGAAGAGGCACTTTGGCTGTCACAGTGGCTGTCCTGTGCTGTGATTGTGAGGTTGTAGGCTTGACCGCAATGCATGCTGGGTAATCTGCAACTGGTGACAGGACCTGCACAATGTATCTGGTGGCCTTCTGGACTCAATGCATTCACCAGGTAGGAAACAACTGCTGTTTCCTGTTCCCAGGAGACTACACCTACGTGATTTCTACATTCCATATGAGCAACTATTCCCTGAGGCTCACACGGAACTGACCAATCACAGACAAGAAGATAACCAAGAATAAATACATAGCATAAAGACATAATAAAATCCATGTGTTGTTTTGTCAGCATGAATAGCTGTAGATTATGTGCAAACAGTCATCCTACCTGTGTCCAGCTGTATGCTATGACTCTGTGCAGTGGTGCACACATGGTCTGAGGCTGTCACACTGATGCTGTAGGTGAGTCCGCACAGTAGATCAGTGAATGCACAATGCGTGCTGTTGCTGTCGCACAACAATGCAAAGCCACCGTTGCCCTGAGCAATAGCAGTGTATGACAAAGCACCTCTGCTAGACTGCCAGGACACATTAACCACACCTGATCCACAAGTTACGTTTGCCTGAAGCTGATTAGGAACACATGGCACTGGGGACAAAAAAAGGAATCACTGTTTAAAATATGACTACAAATAACAAAAACTCAAGCCAAACTTTTAGAAGAAAATAACATGTAGCTTATGTAGCAATTTTCCATTTACAATAGATGCTCTGTAGTAAAATTACAAAAGTTACAAAAGAAACTAAAATTAATTTATTTTACTAATATTGAAATATTATTGAAACTATCTATACTGAGACTAACGACAACTGTTATACTAAAACTCAATAGGATAAAGGATGTGTGTGAAAGTTAACCAAACTTTTCTTGCCACTTTAAGATGTCCATCAGATAAAGTTCCTTGTTGAATTTCTAACTATATTTGAGAGTAATAATTCACTATAAATAAATGAGACCCAATGTGTTAATCTGGGGGTCACTTACCTGACTGCAGTCTTGAGATTGTACTCTTTGAGACATTACATTGTTGACCAATAGCAACCACACTAATGTTGTATATGGAGCCACATATGAGGTTAGATACAACACAGGAAGTATTTGTGCTGTCACATCTTGTCATATAGCCTTCTGTGCTAATGGCTTGCACCTCGTATGACTCCGCCCCTCCACTGGAATTCCAATGCACATGTGCAGAGTTTGCAGAACAAAGTAACGTTGATTCAACGTTCTGAGGTGGACATGGTACTGTAAGAAAGTAAAGGGACATAAATCTAAACAATTCTAAACCATCTAGGAAACATGTTACTTTTCAGTTTATTTTCTATTTACTACCTGAATGCACAGCCAGGGTGGTTCCATCTGTGCTGTGACACACTCCATCATATGACACCATGCTAACACTGTATGCTTGTCCACAGGCCAGTCCTGTGAGTTCACAGTAAGTGTTGTTGCTGGAGCAGGTAGAAAACAGGCCCCCTGGTGTTCTGGCATTAGCAGTGTAAGAGATTGAACCCTCGATCGGAGTCCAGTGCAACAGTACAGAATCAGTGTTGCAGTCCAAGTGTGTACTAGTAATCACTGGGGCACAGGGAACTACAGAAACAGGAACAATGTATATATAAACACAAACGGGAGAGTGGTTCACAAACACAAAAATAAAAAGTGCTATATTCTACCTGAAAAACGAAATAAGACAATATAATCTGTATAAAATCTGTATTGTGTTTCAGCAAAAAGTATTTTTGTTTCTTTCTTTTAATTCAAATGTGACTTAAAATATCTAGAGCAACTGAACCAGGCCTGTACCTGTGCGGAAATGTACTGCCTGACTGGGCAGGCTGGAGCATTCATCACCTTCAGCAACCAACTGCACAGTGTAACTATCTCCACATTTCAGATTACTTAGAATGCAATGGGTTTTAGGGCCATTGCTAATGCAGGATATGAAGTCAAATGTACTGCTCCATGCATAAGCGACGTAGTATAGTGCCCCATTGCTCGTGTTCCATGCCACATGTGCCTGAGCAGTGGCACAGTCCAGCTCCACAGAGACACCCTCAGGAACACAAGGCACTGTAAAAAAAGTAACAGATCTGTTGAATCTGAACTAAGCAGAATACTGTACCTGTGTTGAGGCTGCTGTGGTTAGAGTAAACACCTGTGCTAAGAGTCATTACTGTAGCAAACCTGTGCTACGACTGATTCCTGTAAGATACCTCTGTTGAGACTAATTACAGTGAAATAACTGTGATGAGACTGATTACCTTAGTTTACACTGATTACAGTAAAAAGACCTGTGCTGAAGCCATTGCTTAAATGTGTTAAATATTTGTGTAACTGTTGGTTTGTCTATATTACCTGTGTTAAAAGTGCTCAATGCACTGGGTGTTGAGTTACACTGGCGACTGGAGGCAATAACTGAAACATTGTATGATTCTCCACAGGACAGCTTGGGCATGCCACAGCTCACTGACCAGGACATGCATGTTCCCAAGGGCCCATCTGGACCTTGAACTGTGGCTGTGTAATATTCTGCACCATCAGCTGGGTCCCAAAATACTGTCGCAATGTTGGAGATACAGTCCATAAAGCCAGAGGCAGACGCTGGAATGCAGGGATCTACAAACATACAGGAGAACATCATTTAACAAGTGAAACAACACTTTTCCAAAAAAAGGTTTTTGGGGGAGGGGCTTGTTGGTCCAAACCTGTTTGCACAGCTGAAGCATTGCTGGAACTGCTCCTACATGTCTGCCCTACAGCTACCACGGTCAGATGGTACTGCTGACCACAGGTAAACTCAGAGATCTGGGCACTTATGTTATGGGTGGAGAGTTCTACTTTGTGGCCGCTAGCTGCCTCTGCAGACACCAGGTACACCAAAGCAGTTTCACTTGCTTCCCAGGTGAGGGAAGCCACCTTCATATCACAATCGAAAACAGACACCAGGTTCCGAGGGATGCATGGAGCTGTACACATTTACACACAAAAATACACACAATTGTACCCAAAGTTTGCATAATTACTACATGCCACTTTTCAGGCACATGTCACTCTAATTAATGCTTCCAAATTTTGCAACTTTTTTGTCAAGTCCACATAAAATTGTAATTTTAACAAATTTTGTCTCTGAGTGAAACAGGATATTAAGAAATAAAAAAATGTGCAATGGCACTATCTGTCAAAGTGTCAATAATTTATTGTGTCATGAAAATGGGCATTCCATTCCAGAATAGAATCAAAACCACAAGTCAGTTTGCAGTGGACTATAAAAGAAGCACCTTTATGACAAACTTTTGAGGGGCTTTTGTTTCTTCTTTCAACATTTAACATTTTCTATTTCTATAAACCTGACAGATGTTAGAAGGGCCTGTGCCCTATGCAGATATGATGATGTCAGCTGTCATCCATTCCACCTTCACTTCTTCAGTCACTCACCCATTTGGATGGTTGTGCTGTTACTGGGAGGGCTGCTGCAGAGATGGGAGTTGGCAATGACGTGCACTGTGTAGATCTCTCCACAGTGCAGGTCATCCCAGATACAGGAAGTCATGTTTGTTGCACACACATGAGTGTGGCCATCCTGTCCTACAGCAATTGCAGTGTAAATATCTGCGCCGTCACTGGCAGCCCAGCTCACAGCGCCAATGTTATCTTCACACTGTGCAAAGGTCTCAATATGGTATGGTACACATGGTGCTAAAGAAAACAAGGGAAGATGGGAAGCCAAAACCATAAATCTGGTGTACATCTCAGTACTAGAATTAGAATAGGGAATTCTATCACCCATGATTGTGTCTTTTCGTTTGCCTTTTTGGGCATTGGTTCTTACCAGTAGAAAAATGTACAGGGGTGCTTGGAATGCTTTCGCAGATGTCATTTTGCCCCACTGTGGTAAAAGTGTATGTCTGTCCACAAAGAAGATTCAGCGATAGGATAGATTCAGATGTCAGGAAGGAGTCAGCATATCCCAGGTCGCCTGTTAGAAGCACCGTGTAATTTGATGCACCTTTGCTGTCATTCCAGGTCAAGTGAACTGTGTTGTTACCGCATGATCCTATAATGTTTAGCTGGGTTGGTTGACAAGGTTCTAAAGACAAACACAGAAGACAGACAGTAAGTTTTATTGGTAAAACCAAGAATACACTACAATTCAAAAACGGCCATTCCCTGCTTACATATAAATCATTTCTTTGTCCAAGTCCAAGAGTAATATTCTGCCCAAATGTAGCTACAGTCTTTGTTTTTGCAATGGTGATCGGAGGGAGAGAAGTCAGCTATTTTGTTTATATACTTACAATATCTTCAACAGAACTGCAAGGGCATTGCATTTACATTTATTCATTTGGCAGATGCTTTTATCCAAAGCGACATCAAATAAGATAAACCAACAAATCACTTTAGGCTGGTTTAAGACAGCGGAAGAATTGAACTGTCTACCTGTTTGAATGTATACGGTGCTGCTGACATCACTATGACAATGTTTGCTGTGGGCCGTGACAGTGAAGGCATACTCCTCTCCACACTGCAACCCAGTCACCTCACACCTGGCAGTTGTAGAATTACATAAAATGCTTGCTCCTGTACTCATGGTGGCGTTAGCAAGGTAGTATAGCACATCGTCCCTTTGTTCCCAGGTAATTACAGCTGTGCTAGACTGGCATTGAAAGTCCACATCCACACGCAGTGGAACACAGGGACCTAGAGGTCAAAGGGCAAATGTTTAGAACAAATCTGATACTTTGGTTAGTACCTGGGACCCACACATAACTAGAACCACCACACATTAACTCACTTGTTTGGAAAGTGACGTCTGTCTTATTGGGAACCTGACATTCCTCATTAATGGCTGTAAGGCTGACTGTGTAAATCTGTCCGCAGGCTAGTTCGCTGACAGTGCAGGAATCTTCTTCAGAAACACAGCTGGCGATGTGGCCATCATTACTGGAAACAGTGATCTCATAGGATGTAGCTCCCTCACTCCAGGCCCAGCTGACCAATGCCGTGGCAGTTTCACAATCCACATCAACAGTGACTGAACTGGAATCAGGCAGACAGGGGGCTGGACACAGATACAGCAACCAATCACTAGCCTGCTTAGTTATAATGAACACTACGGCTGTCAAATAGCTTACATTCTTATTTCTGTATACTGAAGTTCTAACCTGATGTAATGAGAACTGTCTCGCTGTCAGTGCTGTTATAAGTTTCTCCGATGGCACGCACTTGAGTGTGGTATATAGTACCACACATCAGCCCTGACACCCTGCAGCTGGAGTCTGTCGTGTAGCAAGACAGGCTGTGACCATTACGTCCCTCCAGGATTACAAAATACGCCAAAGCACCTATGCTTTCCTCCCACGTCACAACTCCTTCATCACTTGAACAATCCAGGTGGATCCGTACATTCTTGGGTGGGCAGGGATCTAGAGAACAACAGACATAATGAGATATACAAATTCATAGGCTTTCCATCCCTTGCCTATAGTGAAAGCAATAAAAAGATTCAAAGCGTGGCAGATTGAAATTCAGTCATTGTCACACTATCACATTGTTTCCAATCTTGGAAAAAATAAACAGTAATGAAGTTTTATAACTGTCATGTTTGATCATGTTTTAATTTCTTTCTAATGAATAAGAAGCAAGAAATGTTATGTTTAATGTTTAATGTTAATGTTTAATGCTAAATTACTACTCATACTGTATTACTTATACTGTAGTTTTACATGTAGCTTGTGTACATGTACGTGTTCAAAACAATCATACAAAAAGTACATTTGAATTTAATAGGCAGACCTTCTCTTTAATCTACTCTTTATGTAGCACACATACTGTATTGAATTACATTGCCATGGACTTGTGTGCTAAACACTAACGACAACTACTTCCACATTTTTCATGAGACTGTTTGAGACTCAATGTTTGAGATACAAACATTGTGCTGGTGGTTATTGGATATTTTAATTCTATAAGATAATTATTTAAAAACTCACCCAGTCTACTTTAAAATGCATTTTGATGGTGTTTGTTTTTTTTAACTTGGATATTTATGTTGTTTTCAAAAACATTTTTATAATGTATAAAAGTTCTTCAAACTTTCTCACTTTCTTCCAACAAAGAAACAATAGCATTACGGTTTAAAATTAGTATACTTTTAATACATTAAAGGTAATTGATCACATTTTCATTTTTTGAGTGAACTCTTCTTTATAACAGACCTGTTTGTAGTGTGGTTGATACAGACACAGCAGCCCCTTGGCAAACGTCATTCTGTGCTGTAACAGTCATGGTATATATTTGACTGCAGGACATGTTGTAGATGGCACAGGAAGTGTCACTGGTCAAGCAGGAAAGCACTGATCCCAGATCAGTAGTAGCCTGGGCTGTGTACATACTAGCACCTTTGGTTCTATCCCAGGACAGCTGCCCGATAGACACACTGTACTGCACGTCCACTTGCTGGGGTACACAGGGACCTGAAGACATAATCAAATACAGAAAGTACTGTCAAAATTCAAATTCAATTTATAAACAGTCATAGGGCATTGCTAAGGTGTTAAAAGTGGCTATAGCATATTTCCATATGGTAGTTAGGGTGTCTTGGGTGGTTGCTAGGGTGTTGCTATGGTGTTCTGAGTGGTTGCAAGGTGGCTGCTTGGGTTTTCTAGGTTGTTTCCAGCTTGTTGTTATGCAGCTGACTGGGTGTTCTAGGTGGTTGCCCAGAGGTTCTTGGTGGTTTATAGTGTACGGCTACAAGGTTGCTAGGATGTAGAGCTGCCCCCCAACAGTTGATTAATCATTAGTCAAAGAGAAAATGCTTAGTTAAACAAATTTGTCTATCTGTTGCAGACAAAAATGAAAGTCTGTAAGGGCTGTAAGTGGACAAATATATGGTAATTATCAAAAGACATCAAAAGTGTTGTGAGAAGATAATAGATGACCAAAATGGGGACATGGAAATTCTGCAGACAATTGTTCGTTTAAAATTAATCAACCGCAAACATCACTTATTATTTATAATGGGGTAGTAGCTTAACATTTAAACTTTACTTTAAACTTTATTTTAAGAAAGTGATGTGAGTTAGATAATTGTCTATATTGATGTAATGTTTGTTGCTTTAGCTATTCATTTTTATATAATGTACAGGCTTTATAATTGGTTTGCTTTTCCCCTTCCGTTTGCCTTGTTACTTCCTGTTTAGTCTATCTATTTGGTAATTGAGCTCACCTGTCTTCAGTTGTCCACTCATGGCTGCAGCGCTGCTGCAGGTCTGTCCCTGGGCCAACACTGTGATGTTGTAGCCCTCTCCACAGGCCAGACCTGCCAGCTCACAGCTGGTTTCATTATTTTCACAGCTGAGTGCATGACCGGACAGGTTCACTGCTGTGGCTGTATACTGCGCTGCCCCAGCGCCAGCTTTCCATGACAACACAGCCGTACCAGACTGGCAGTCAATCAGTGCATTTATATTATGAGGCTTACAGGGAACTGAAACACAGACAGAACTGTCAGTTCGACTGTGGCATGATGCTTGTATTTTAATTTTAACAAGTGACAAAAAGCACACACCCAAATAACTTTATACCTAAAATTAAAATGCATAAAATTAGCAGTTTCTGCATAAAATACTTGCGTTTACTTTTATTCATTTGGCAGACGCTTTTATTCAAAGCGACTTACAGTGAATTCAAGGTACACATATTTTTATCAGGACTTGTCTTCCCCTGGGATCGAACCCACAACCTTTGCGGTGTTAACACAATACTCTACCAGTTGAGCTAACAGGAAGGCTATGGTTATGCTTTGTTTGAATGTGTCCTTGTTTTATTATAACACTATATTATATAATATTATAAATATGCATAATTTACTCTTAATACTATAACAAGTACTTGTAATGTGTTATAATGTCAATTTTGAAACTTAGAAAGTTTGACAGATTCATACCTGAGTGTGTGTCAATAACGGCGCTGGGCAGACTGTCACAGTAGCCATCAGATGCGACCACACTGATGTGGTAGATCTGTCCGCATGCGACCCTCTCAACTGTGCAGGTGGTGTGGTTCATACTCTGACAGTTGGTAGAGTGACCATTACTGTCCATGAGTGTAGCTGTGTAGGAATCTGCTCCTGCGCTCTCCTGCCAGAACACGGACAGCCCACTCCCCTCACAGCTCATGTTTGCCGTCACATCCTCAGGTACACAGGGCACTGGATATGGGGAATATGAAATGGGGAAGATCAGTTCTCAGTCAGAATAGTAGATTTCGCCACTGCTATTAGTACGGTCTTATATAAATATGCGCAATATTGCTTCGTTTGTTATCAGTTTGTTATAAGTGAAGATTAAAATTAAGAAACAAAATTAAGAACTTCTAATTTTAACACAACTAACCAATTTTGCTGTTGCAGGTGACTGTCACATAAACAAGAAATCAATTATACTGTTTCATGAAAACCTGAAAAGGGTATGAATAAAATAAAATAAAAACTAATAAAATAAAATTTTCTCCTCTTTCATTAGAACATAGCACCTCTTCCTCCTTTTTTACCATTTATATTTCCTGACACAGTCCACTGTTAATAGTGAATAGCCAACATTTTAGGGCCTTCATTGTTTAGTATCAACTACCAAAAAATCATTGAATATTTATTACGTAACCTACTAACTGTCCCCACCTGTCCTGACTGGAGTAGCTGCACTGGCTGGGCTGGTGCAAATGCTGTCCTGGGCGATCACTGTGGCGATGTATGGCACACCACACTTCAGAACTGTGAGGTCACATGACTGGCCGAACCCTGAACAGCTGTCAAAGAACATTCCATCCGCACTGACAGCCTGGACAGTGTAGAGCTCACCAGCCTCATTGCTCACCCACGTCATGGTGGCAACATTGTCACAGCTTGTGGTGGACACAAGACCCTCCGGAACACAGGGGACTGTGGGTTGAAACACATGAGGTTTAACAAACAACACCCCAAGTTTGCATAATACTGTACACATAGCTAGTACTCAATAGGACCAAGCTAGTTTTGGATCACATGTTTGTTTGTGGCTTAAACCACCTTATACATAAATTAAAGAAATACATTTAAACTGCAATATGTAACTTTTACCTCTCTTTCGCCTGTGTTTAAAACATAAAATTGCAATTTGGGATAATGTAAGGTAAAGAGACTGATCTGTTATGTAGTTGTGTACAATCTTTCAACTTTGATGCAATCGTCAAGAAGTAGTTCATGTTTGTGCATGTTTGTGTCTCATAAGTAAGACACTAATTTTGTATCTAATACATGGAAAACTGTGTGTATTACCTGATCGTACAATGACCTCAGTGCTCTGAGAGCTGTTGCATGTTCGTCCCTCAGCAGTAACTGTCAGGACATACATCTGGCCACAGGGAAGGGAAGTGACCTCACAGGAAGTGGAGTTTCCCGTGCAGCAGGTAGTTTCACCATCAGCACGTTCCAAAGTGGCTGTGTAGCTCAGGGCTCCAACACTTTCATCCCATGACACACTGACTGTACCAGACTCACAGCCCACTGATGTGAGCACACTCTGCGGAGGACAAGGGGCTGACAGATAGAGAAAGAGACAGGAAGTGTCAAATGATCTAGTCTAAACATGTTTTCTGGAATATGTCCTTTATTCTGTATTTCTCACCTGTCTCAGATTGCACAATGTTGCTGTTCGGGCTGTCACACTGACTGTTAGATGCCATCACACTAAAATTGTAGAATCTACTGCATTGTAGCTGTTCGACTGTACACTGGCTTTCAGTTGAGTTACACTGGTAAATCTGTCCATCACTGTCGGTTGCCATGGCAATGTAGAGCTCCGCCCCTGCTGACTCCTCCCATGTCAGCCAAGCATAGTCAGACAGGCAGTCCATCTCAACATCCAACATGACAGGCACACAAGGAGCTGAATAAACAAACACACACCTTAGAGCTCAATTATGACAGACAAATGGATGGATAGACAGACCTGCGCTCAACCTATACATTGTATGTATAAAAACTTGCTCTCTGCTCTTTCTCTTTAAAGGTTGCTTTGAAAAACATCTGCTAAATAACAAATGTAAATGTGTGTTAAATGATTGCTAAATTAACTGACCTGCCATAACATACTGAACTGGTGCATTAGCCCCCATGCAACCGTTCTGTAATGGTACTACAGTAATATTATAGGTCATGCCACAAGTTACAGTGATGACACAGCTGGTATCTGTGGTGTTGCATGTAAAGTAGTCCTGGTGGTTGCTGGAGTAGAAGGCTTTTGCGATGTAGAGAACACCGTCCGCACTAGAGTCCCATGATACAGACACAGTGTTTAATTCACAGCCAACCACTGCCATAATCTCTTCTGGTGCACAGGGGGCTGAAAAACACATTACAGAAACATCATATTGAGCTGTTGTAGTCTACATGCAAAAGATCAAGTCAAACATTAGCATTGAACTTGTTGCTCAAACATGAGCATTGAGCTTGTTAACTTTGAGCAATAAGTCAAATGTTCTTAATCGTTTAATCTTTCAGTTACCTGACTTGACATACTGCACAGAGCTGTGGGAACTATTGCAGGTTTCACTATAAGCAACAACCTCCACACTGTATGTCTGGCCGCAGACAATGTTGGGAACTTGGCAGGAGGTTTTTATTGAATCACACCCCAAAACTTGACCATTGTTGCTCTTCACAGTGGTGTGGTAGCGTTGTGCATAGCCTCTCTGTTGCCAGGTAACATTGAAAACAGTTGATTGACACCCCAGAATACCCTCAACATTCTGAGGAACACAAGGAGCTAAAGAGACACAAAAGTCATCAATGAACTAACCAGCAGCAAACTGTCATTTTAACCCAACAACAGCAGTAAGTTGTTACATGTTGTAATTTTTAATAGACTAATATTACATTTTTAATAGACTAATATTGCTAGATACATTTGCATTGTTTAAAGAAAGTATATAGTTGTCACCACTATGCCTCAGAGTTGTAGGGGATTTCTAATGCATTGCTATGGAGTTGCTAGGGTAACTCACCTGTCTCAAATAGGCGAATTTGACTTTTCATTCCAATACAGTCGCCATTTACACCAGAAACATAAATTTCATAAGTTTGTCCACACTGAAGAGTAGTAATGTCACAGGTCTGCAGGGTGGTGTTGCAAGTCACCCTGTGACCTGCCCTGGTCTCTGCAACAGCCATGTAGGCAACAGAGCCCTGAGAGGCTGCCCAGGACACAGACACAGTTTCTGAATCACAAGATGACTGGAAGGACACATTTGTGGGTGGGCATGGCTCTGAAGGGACAAAAGAACATAACTAACAATGGTGGGTTTTTATAAAAATTAAGCTCATTAGGCTAAGTGAATACAATTTTGTAAGATATCAGATAAAAGTGCAGCCAACTTTAAAAATTATTTATTTTGTATTTTGGAAAGAAACAGGAAATTCAAAAAGATAAAATGCAAAGCAGGACTTAATTTTGTCTTTAATAAGCTGTAATATCACAGAAATATTCAAATATACTTAACCTCTTTACTTAGTTAGACTTTCAATAAGCATAATAAAAAACAATTCTGGAAAAACAATTTACTATCCTGCATTTTGGTCAGTGCCTTTTAAAGTTGTTACCTGTCTTGAGAGAAATCCACTCATCTGATTGGCTAGGGCACATGAGTCCCTGTCCACTCACGCTGACCTGGTAATGACTGCCACACCGGAGGTCAGTGACAGTGCAGGTGGAGCCCAATGTGCTGCAGCTGACTAGGTGATCCAGATCAAAGCCCTCAGCTGAAGCGTTATAACTCAGAGTGCCATTGCCGGACGTCCAGGAGATGAGAGCTGAATTAGTGCTGCAGTTCAGAGTTGCCTTCAGATCAGAGTGTGGACACGGGGCTGATGATGAAGGTGAGGTGTAGGTGAAAGAGAGTCATAGACGGAAAAGGAGAAAGACACAGTGAAGAAGTAGAACATTTGTTACCTATCTGCACAGTTTGTTGACTGTATATTATTGTTTTGAGAGTAACATTTCTTGAGAGTCATTTATGCACCCCTAAGGGCACTATAAATCCTGTAGAATTCATACACAGGTCAAATGTTTTCAACTTTGGAATTTCAGTTTAAAGTTTTCCATGCCTTATGCATCAGACGAACAACCAATGGAGGCTTGACCTCCATTGGTTGTGGATAAATATCTGTATGCTCCAACAGACCTCCACATTTTGTTATGGATCAATCTGAATTAAGTATTACAGAGAGCTATGTAGTTGTTGGAGCATACAGATATTTTGCCAGTAGTAGTATGTTATTGCAGTAATATCATTTAAACACACTAAAAATTATAATATTAACAATGTAATTTATGTAACTACAGTACCTGTGGTGACAGTGATGGGCACACTGGTCAGGCTCACGCAGCTGTCGTCCTCAGCTGTGACTGTGACAGTATAGTTCTGCCCACAGTCCAGGTCAGAAAAAGCACAGGTGGTGTCTGTGCTGGTGCAGATCGTGCTGTGTCCCCATGTGCTCACTGCACGAACAGTGTAGCTGCTGGCTCCCCGAGCAGGATCCCAGGTTACCGTGGTGATTGAGGTGTCACAGTTTGTGGTGGCCACAACATAAGCAGGAACACAGGGTGCTATGAGAGACAGAGGTATGTGTTACGGAACATCATATCTACAAAACATAATTTGTTTAAGGCAAAATAAGTGGTTATTATGTAGACTGAATTCTTAGTAATACAATTCGACTTTTTTGAGGATATATCTTTGTAACACCATACACATGACTTCTTAAGCAAATATTTCATGTTAACAAGTTCAGGTAAAAAAAACTTAAGGCTCAAACCAAAGTCCTTGTTAAGAAAAGTCATGTAATTGCCTTCGAGCAACTATTTTAGTCATACAAGATCTACATACAAGTTCTATCTACTTAAATGGCAGACAGATCTCTAAAATCGCTGGGACACAATAAAACAACATACTTCATATTTCTACATACAAGTGTCTCATAACAGAGTACAGAGCCGTTCCCCAGAGGATTCTTTCTTCACTAAAGCATTGAAATTGTATTGAAAGTTGCACTTTTCCCCATTGACAGAAATGAAACAGCAGTGTCTTGTTAATATCCGTAAAATAATTCGTAAAACACTATTAAACAGTTTAAACAGTTAAAAGAAATTGTTTAAATAGACAAATTAAAGATAACAGTTTAAAGGAAATCTTCTCAAGCAAGGTTTTTTGATAAAGCTGATTGGCCAAGGGGTGTTTGCTGGGCTAGCACAACATATGTTGGTGTCAAGAAAATGTTTTTTTTCAACGTGGTCTCTTTCCATTGTGCATGTTTGTCTCACCTGTGTTGAGACTGACACTCGTACTGGTTTCACTGATGCAGTTTTCAGTGTGGCCAGTCACGCTAAGTGTGTACGACTCTCCACAGTGCAGCTGTGTGAATGTGCAAGACGCATTTGTGCTGTTGCACATTGTCGCCTCGCCGGTAAAGTTCAGCGCAGTCACCATGTCAAACTGCTCTGATTCACTGTTGTCCCATGTTACTTCAGCAATATTAGTGCTGCACTCCAGCTGAACATCCAGACTTCTTGGTGCACAGGGGGCTGATGGGATACCAATCATGGACAGCTAGAGTAAAACAGCTTTACAGGAATTTGAAGTTAGTGTTAGTTTATAAATCTTGTCAATGTACCTGTCTGGATTTGGTAGTCTGAACCTTCAATTACGCCACAGGAAATGGTGGATGTTGTCACCACGACGCTATAGGTGTGGCCACACCTTAAATTATGGATAGAACAGGAATTTGAACTTGTGTTACAGGAAAAGTGAGTCCCGTCCTTACCAATGGCCAGGGCAGTGTAGGAGTCAGGAGCAATTTCACTGTGGTCCCAATTTACTGCCAGCATGTTAGCATTACAGTCCAACTGCGCCACCACATTACCTGGCAGACATGGTGCTGTGACACAAAGATGGGTGAGGAAGAAGGAACAAATTTTAGCAATTTAAAAAAAAAACAGAAAAGAATGAAGGAAACAGAAACACTATCAGATGGGACCTGTTGGCAAATCTGACATGACGAATTTGAGATCTTTTCATTGTTGAGATCTTTTCTAAAACTGTCATAGAGACATTTGCTTGACTTCAGTTTTTTTATCTGAAAAGCAGGACACTTAAGCAAAAGTTTTCATTTGCTTTCCATTTATTCTCATTGCTGTGTTGGAGAAATAATTGAGATATAAAAGAGATCTCATTTGTAATGTTTCTTTCCTATCAAAGGCCATTTGAATAGTTAACTGTAGTGAATTACCTGAGTCAAACTGGATGCTGTTATTTGCTGTTCTGTTACAGAAGCCAACTGTGGAAACAACAGTGGCTGTGTACTGATGGCCACAGTCCAGCTTCACAGAGCAGGAAGTGGTGTTGGAAGTACAGGAAACAACGTGTCCTTGGTTCCCCACCACATGGGCAGTGTAGGAGTTGGCCCCTGCTCCAACATGCCAGCTTACTGTCCCTTTGTTTGTGCCACAGCTGGCAGCTGCTTCTAGGCTGCTGGGTGGACAGGGAGCTTAGGAGCAACAGATGAAATTGACATCATTTGTTTGGTTCAGATGCATTTTACTCTTCAAGCTTTTCATTAAGACACCATGAGGCAAAAAGAATGAATCATGCCTACTGGTGGCATTGTTTATTTCCATACACAGTCCACACACAGCCTTTTTTATCACCCAATTAACTAAATTTAGCTATAGTATGTAATAGTATTTGGCCATTAAAAATAGTTGTAGGTTTTAAACTGTATTATTTTTGCATTTTACAGTTATATTGTGGGTAGCTGTTTTAAATGTAACTTGAAATGTTAGTACCTGTGTAGATCTGTGTTGGATTGCCATATGGGCTGGTGCAAATGCTGTCCTGAGCAGCCGCTTGTACAATAAAGCTCATTCCACACTGCAGCCCCGTTAGGATATGTGACGTTTGCACTGTGCTGTGGGTGGAGTTCAGTCCGTCCACCTGACGCAGGAACAGGAAGTAAGTGACTCCAGACTCTGGATTGGGGTCCCATGTTATGCTGATGTCATTAGTAGCACAGTTGGTGTGCCCGGCCAGATTAGAGGGAGGACAGATAGCTAGAAGGACAAGCAATTGTTTTAAAATCAGACTCTGAGGGAATTAAGTATTTCCTTGGTATATCTAATCCAGCATTATTTTAACATAGGCTTAATGTAATACTGGGTTATTTACAATTACATTTATGCATTTAGCAGATGCTTTT
Organism: Yasuhikotakia modesta; assembly: GCA_036877545.1. Lineage (NCBI taxonomy): Eukaryota > Metazoa > Chordata > Actinopteri > Cypriniformes > Botiidae > Yasuhikotakia > Yasuhikotakia modesta. The sequence goes on from JBAJNP010001552.1 coordinate 49,415, forward strand.
ATCCAAAGCGGTTATCCTATTCCATGTGTTTAAAGTTTATAAAAAAGTATTTTTAAAGAGTATTTCGCATTGTATGCCTTTTGGCAATGTCTGTACACATCAACTAATCCTGGAAAGTCAGGTTAAAGGGTTCAAAAGTTTAATTTAATTTAATGTCAGGGTTCATTCTAATTTACATATTTATGAAGTTAATACTGATTGGACAAGTAATGTATGCAAAGAGAATGTGACCCATTTACTGCTTGAACATTTTTAGAAGTCACCACAAAACTCTGTTGTGGTAGTTGTATTGTACAATAATAAAGAATATTTAGCATGCTCTTCAGGGAGACAGCACAAGATGTGGTCTGAACCCAGAGTACACCCCCCATTACATACAATTCCTCTCTTATTCCTCTCTAGTCTAAAAATGACCATTTTTTTGGTTGCATTACATGGCCATGCTCTTCCCAAACTTTGCTAAATTCTTGATGTATTTTTAGATTTATGAGATATCATCATTTACTTTATATTATTTCTTGAAAATGTTGATGGGACTTTAGAAATACCATAAATGTTAATTGTGAAAGACAAGCATTAAAAAAACAGTTACGATGTCTTGGCCTAACATTCTAGCACTGCGTTGTAACACACTGTATCTTTAAGATTACATGACAATGCCTATTTTGGAATAAAGGATTCTATTATGCTATATTTCCTGACCTGATCTTAGATTGACAGGTGTGCTGGGTTTACTCTGACAACCACGCTCCACTGTAACCACGGAAATAGTGTAGTGTTCTTCACAGTGAAGGTCACGGAAGTTGCAGCTGGTGCCATTGGAGGTGCAAGTGTGAAAGTGACCATTGTTTCCCGTTGCCGTGGCAATGTACATTTCAGCATACTGAGCCGCAGTCCACTGGACTAAACCCACATTGCCATTACATTGTAGAGACACTTGAACATTAGTGGGTGGACAAGGACCTGAAGAACAAAAAAACACTGGATTATATGTAGTTTGTACATAGATACATTGCATTCATGGAAAGTGCCAGTACATACCTGCGACGAAAGTGTAGGGAGCACTAGGGAACCCAGCACATGTATCAGAAAAGGGTGTGACTACTATATTATAAGTCTGAGCACAGGCCATGTTGGGTAATTGGCAGCTGGTGCCAGTAACGTAACTGTACTTGACATCCCCACGATAGTCCAGAGCAGTTACATTATAGCCCACCGCACCAGGGCTGCCTACCCATGACACAAATGCAGTGTTGCTGGAACACTGTAGATTTACAGTCACATTCTGTGGGGCACAAGGGGCTGAGAGGACATGAAAAATATCATTAGTGTCTTTCTCTACATTTTAGTACATCATACAGTCTATATTGTATTGTAAAGTAGCATTACCAAACAATTCCTCTCTTATTCCTCTCTAGTCTAAAAATGACCATTTTTTAAACTAAGCTGAAATTGCTTAGTTCAAAATTTCTCATGTCAATAATTTGGTGTATGCAGTACAACAGTCCAGTTCCAGAATGAAAATTGTTTCATAGAAAATTTGACAAATTACAGCAATGCTAAAGCACTTTCAACAGTGGCATAAGATGTTTTGACCTCACTGTATATTTGTATGGAAATCTTTGATTTATTTGCCAATGGTAAATCTATAGTGTTATATACCTGTAATTATTTATTCAAATATGAAGAATGTTAAGTACATGGTCTTTCTTTTCAAACTTTTTAAATATTGTTTTGATTCAGAACAAATAAAAAAAACAAAAAGTACAACTACAAAAGTAACATGATTTTTGTAAGTTGTAAGGAAGAATGTTTGTAAGTTTCTATGAAGAAACATTTTTATACAAAGATTTTCCGTATATGCTGCATGTTTGTGCATGTTCACCTGTTTGTAGCTGCATGCGAGCTGCATTGCTGCTGTTGCATCGTCCAGAAACAGATTCCACACTAATGTTATAAAGTCTTCCACACCTCAGAGAGTTGATGGAACACTCAGTTTGGGTTGTGCTGCAAAAGTCTGAGTGGTCACCTGTCTCCACATGCAGGTAAAAGCTCACTCGGCCCAGACTCTCAGGCCAGTACACCAAAGCCGTGCTTGTGCCACATGTGTAGTTAGCACTCACGGCATTGGGGGTGCAGGGGACTGGTAAAGGTAAAAGAGCAACAAACATCAGCATTTAATTACATAAAATCATTAAATACCTTATTTACTGTTTAATGCAATTATCAGTGATGCTATTCTAAAAAAATGCTATTCTTTTTTTGCTACCCCTCCTCTATATATATACTTATCCATGTATAAAAACACAAAGATAAGTATTCAGTGCTCTAAAGTGCAAACTGATTATGATGTAGTACCAACCTGTGGTAATATTGAACGGAGCACTAGGTGTACTGGCACACTGTGAGCCATAAGCTGTGCCATACACACTGTATGTCTGACCACACAGAAGAGAATCTAGGGAACAGTTCCGCGCAGCAGATCTGCATGTGGCCGCGTGTCCCAGGACAGAGGTGGCATCTACACTCACACTCACAGCATCTGGATCTTCTGCCCATGACACCAGGGCCAAGTTAGTACTGCAGCTTAGTGAAGGAGATCTCATTCTGGGAGCACATGGTGCTAAACGTTTAAACAAACAGAGAGATAGAAAATGAAGTACTTAATAAATCCAATGTAAATAAATGTGAATTAAAGTAAGCAGAACCCATGCAGTTGCTAGACTATTCTGAGTGGTTGCAACTGCAGGTCGTTCTGTGGGCTATGCTTCATGTTGCTGTACCAACTTTTACTGTCAAAATGTAGAGCAGGGCTTAAACCAATTATCAGTCTGGGTCTCTAAATCCAACATGACCTCTAACTATCTCTTACTAGAGCACTTTTTGAGATCACAAGTTGAGGCTTAAAGAAGGAATTAACCTATTTTTAACCTATATCTATTTTTTCCAGCCTTCAGAAAAAATCCTCTTACTTAAACCCATGGGGTGAAGATGCATAGGATAATTTAATATAATCTAATTTAGTTAATTTAAGTTTTAGGAGGAATTATAATAAATAAATGTAATAGGATTTGTATTGTTGTACAGTTCTTTTGCTTTCCCAAGCTTCCTAACTATAACTAAACTAAATGAAACTAAACTCTGGCCTTTCATTTACCCGTCTCCACCGTAGTACTGGCACGTGCTGAGCCGTTGCACGTCCCATCATCTGAAAGAACTGTGATGTTAAAAACCTCCCCACACTGAAGCTGCGTGAGGCCACAGGAAGTGGCCGATGTATGGCAGGAAGCAGAAGAAATGTTCTGATTCTGTGTGCGCGCCAGGACAGTGTACATGCTAGCTCCAGCGCTTGCATGCCATGATACGTTCACCACCCGTGAGTCACAGTTCAGCGTTGCTGACACACCCTCAGGGTCACAGGGAGCTGGTGAAAAGTCAAAGGTTAAACAAAAGCTATATTCCAAAACAGTGAGCTGCCTTTCTTGGCCTCATTTTAAAATATGATAAAATAGGCACTCCAAAACTCTTCAGCTGCACTCCAGAAACTTACATCTTAAGTTCAGTTATTATCGTATATACTTTAATGAAATGTATTATTGTATATAGTAGACATCAAGTAAACAATGTGACAGTAATTTTGTGAAACTTTTAACACTTCTCATTTTTCTACCTGTTGTTACATCGACGCCTGGGCTGACCGAGCTGTTGCACTGGCCGTTGTTTGATATGACCTTCAGTATGTAAGTCTGAGCACAGGTCAGGCCCCTGAATGAACAGAAGGAATAAGATGTCACACAGGACTCAGTGTAGTTGCTTGGTCCACTCAGAATGCTGATGTAGGACAGAGTCGCTGCAGTCGGAGCCCATGATGCCCTCACTGTGTTACTGACGCATTCCACATCAGCACGGATTAATGCGGGCACACATGGCACTGCCAGGGGAAAGAAAGGGACATAAAATCTTTGGTTCGGGCATGTTGTTTAATGACATGATTTCAACTGACATTACTTTCACCTGTTTGGACAGGACGGGTCACGCTCTCTGGTCCTCGACATTCTCCATTGGTTGCCGTGACAACAGCAGTGTAGCTCTGACCGCACTGCAGGCCAGTAATGATACAACTAGATGTTCCAGTGGTACAGCTGAGTGGGGCGCCAACTGCAGTTCTGGCGAGGACACTGTAGTTCAGTGCTGTACCACCCAGCCCCCAGCTTACATTCAGGCTGTTAGAGGGACAATCCAAGATGCTGGCCACATTCTGAGGTGTGCAGGGTGCTGAGATGAGGCAAACACACTCCAGCTGTAAAATGGCAGCTTGCTGTATTTTCCTTAGGGAGCTAACTTAATTAATTAATTCTACTTAATTTAAAATGACTTTGTAGGTCCTGAGTGCATTATTTAAACTGTGTTATATAAATAATTGTGCTCTCTAAGATTAATTAGTGTTTTTACATGAAAAAATGAAGGAAAGATGAGGAGAGTGAGTTTTAATGTGTTACCTGTCTCACGTCTATACTCCAGGCTGTTTTGGCTGTCACAGATCCCATCAGATGCAGTTATGATAAACACATATTCCTGTCCGCAGTGTAAACCAATAAATTGGCACCCCGGAGTTCTGGCATCACATGTCACGCTGTGCCCATCCCTGCCTACTGCTCTCCCTCTGTAGGACACGGCATTGACACTTGCAGTCCAGGACACACTGGCAGAATTAGTGCTACAATTCAAAGTGCTCTGTACATTTGCTGGTGGGCAGGGAGCTGAAAAGAAAGAGAAATTATTTTAAATAAAGTGTTTGTGTGTATATAGTGAGGGGAAACCTCATGGTATGATAAAATGGATTTGTCTTACCACAGGTTATTTAAAATAAATTAGTGATGGCAAAAGTATAAAAAAGGTAAAAGAAATTGTGACCTAAGAAAAGCTACAATGTATTTTTCATTATACATTCACATGAATTTTAATCAAAATTTTAGTCTGTAGACATGAAGTGTCCTCTGTATACGCATACAGTATATCTGTGCATTAAATTAGCCATTAGCCATCCTTAAATATCTGCAAAACAGTTCCTTTTAACATATCACAAAGTAACTAATGCTTGGAAAATAAATCATAAGAATTAAATAAATTGGTTAAAATCTCACCTGTGCGCAGGGTGAAGCTCTGACTTTCCAGGCTGGAGCAGTTGCCGTCTGTAGCCCGTACGCTGATGGTATACACACTGCTGCAGTGCAGGTTGGACATACTGCATGTATTTGTGTTGGAAATGCATTCTGCATGGTGCCCGCTATCCCCCATGGCAGTGGTGACATAAGATTGAGCACCATAGCTGCCATGCCACGAGATGTCCACCAAGTTGCTGCCACATGTCTGTCTAGCTGTCACATTAGTGGGCACACACGGAACTGGTGAGGAAGGCAGGAAGAATTAGAAAAGCACTCTATGGCAGCTATATGTTCAACTCTGATTCAGCAGGTACTGCTGTTTTTGTAAATAATTCAGTGCCTCACCCTCTCTGATCACCAGAGCCTGGGTCGGCATGCTTAGGCAGGTGCCATTGTACGACCTAACCTGTATGGAGTATGACTCGCCACATTGCAGGGTGTTAAAGCTACAAGTGGTCGAAGTAGAGTTACAGTAAACCTGCACTCTGGTGCTCATGGACACCACATTGGTGATGTAACCTGCAGCATCCTCTGTCCTGTCCCATCCCATGGAGAGTGCACCTGATGGGCACTGTACCTCAGCAAGGGCATGTGCTGGACCACATGGAACTGCAGAGAGAGCATTTCCTTTTAATCTGCCGTCAAGCACCCAAAAGGAATATGAAAGTTTGCTAGATACCTAGTCAAAGAAGTTGGACAACACAGAGCTTGATTTTTGAAACCTCTATACGGTTTGCTGCGCCTTTAAAATATTACAGTAATTTGTTCCTTACCAGATTTCAGCTGTATAGGACGTGAAGGCATGCTGGGACAAACTCCATCATGATGTGTAACACTGACTGCGTAAACCTGGCCACATTTCAGGTTAGGGATCCGGCAGTTGCTGGCAGTGGTACTACAGCTAAGAAGTCCACCAGTCTGGTCCTCCATGGTGGCAGTGAAGGATATCATACTCCGAGATCCAAGCCAGCTCACCAATGCCTGGTTCTCCTGACAGTCCAGCTGAGCCTGTACATCCCCAGGAGGACAGGGGGCTGCAACATGGGGCAGCAAATGAGAGGCAGCAACATGGGGCATAGATATGAGATGTCAGAATTCAGGACAATTTGCTTTCTGCACAGTTATTTCCTGGTTTTTGATAAGCCAGCTTCTGCATTTTCACTTATGTGTCATGTCATGTGAACACTGAGGGACACAACAGTGATCAGCTGTTGTTCCCTCACAATGCTGAAATAAAAATGTCTTTTTCATCTTGTTTTACATTTGAACAACTAAACTAATGCTAGTTTTGACTATTTAACTGACTTATATTATGACCTCAGAAGATTGAAGACCGCCTCACCAACAAGTGATGATTTAACCAGTAATGAAGTTTTCCAACTGGCTTATGTTATTGCAGAAGTTCTTAAGAACTTGAACTGTACTTGCATTTATCTCAGTGTGTTGTACCTGTTTCTGCAAGAATGGTGTCACTGGCTGAGCTGTTGCATTTGCTGTTGGATGCAATCACATAAGCTCTGTATGAGGATCCACAGCGGAGTCCAGTGATTCGGCAGTATGGCTCTATCGAGTTACAAGTGTAAGTGGCCCCGAAATCATCTTTCGCAGTGCCAATGTAGTATGAAGCACCAAGTGCAGCATCCCACATCAGACTGATCGAATCTGAGCCACAGTCTATGACTGCAGAGACATTCTGAGGAGAGCAGGGGACTGGAGCAAACACAGAGGAAGTGCAAGATGAGAATGAAATAGCAATGACAACTTTAGGAATATACCAGCATACAGTTTTTGACAAAAGTTCTGCAAGGCTCCTATTTGATCGTACAGGGTTCTAACAGTCTGAAATGTTCCATAGTTTTAATTATTTTGTTGACATAAATCTATAAAATAAAACTATTTTGACCAGTTAGTCAAACACAAATTACAATGGTCTAGTCTTTCTTTTTTCAGTATACATGAACCAATGAAAATACTTTAACCAATGAAAATACTAATTCAGAAGTTGATTGTTCTAAATTTTGGTCCTCATGTAGGTTGTGATAGAACTTGCTTACATTTGGACTAAGCGCATCAATCATGTGGTCACATCTATATTGTTTGTGATGTAGTGGGTGTGGTCACTCACCAGTTTGGCCCACCTCCCCGAGAGCAAGAGAACTGGTGCACTCATTGTCGAATGCAGTTATTAGCATAGTGAGACTCTCCCCACACTGTATTCCAGAGATCTCACAATTTTGCATTACTGAGTGGCACACATAGTGACTTTGATTTCCACGGTTCCCAAAGGCCTCCACCCTGTACCACAGCGCTCCATCTGCACCATCCCAGTTGCTGCTGAGAACACCTGTCTGGCAGTCCGTTGATGTGCCCATGTATTTCGGTTGGCAGGGTGCTGATGAGTAAGATTATATTAACCACAATAACTGACATTGTACTCTGTGCTTTAAATCCAAAGTGAATTCTGGTATAATTAAGCAATAGGACATTGTGAATATAGTCACTGTAAAGGGAACATAATGGGTGAAAACAATATTAAAATGTAGTACACCTACTAGCCTGGTAGATAAATATACACTTCCCCTCACAACCACTAGAGGTAGCACTGGGGTCAACTCCAAGCTTCACTACAACATACTACATCCACCAGAAAAAAACATACATAGACAGCATGCAAAGGTTTACCAGTTCTTATCTGCATCACTGGACTGACTGCACTGTTGCACTGCTCAATGAGTGTCATCGAAGCCCCCAAGACTGTGAAGTTGTAAAGGCGTCCACACATGGTGTCAGTGAAGAAGCAGGAAGTGTCTGTGGTCATGCATTTCATGACCTTGCCAGTAGAGTCCACAGCCTGAGCCAGGTAGTAGGCAGAGTAATTGTTGGGAGTCCAGGAAAAGACAATGACATTACTACTGCACTCTCTGTACAGCATCAGATCCGTCGGTGGGCAGGGAACTGAAGTGTATGTATGGTTGGAAGAGAGAATAGTGTTTGGTTAGGTAAGTGTGAAAGGATAAAAGCAACAGAAAGCAAATCTTAGTCTCTGGTGTCATTAATCCTCCAATCTTTTCGTCTTAATTTCTATAATGGGTTTCAGTTTATTGTTCCTGCAATTCTTGTGGCTCTGAAAAGAACGATGCTTGTAACAAAGACCACATAATAAAAAAAGAGAGATGTTCTCTGGAGACTGCATGCAATGCACGGTTGTATGGTTTTGGGTAGCCGTTCCATGCCTGAGAACACGCAACCAACACTTCCAGTAAACAAACCTGACCTGGGATAGTTCTGGTGTACTTTTGTAAAGAAGAAACTTTCATTTCGGGAGATAAAAAAAAACTATGTGCCCCATATTTCCTGAATGTCTAAAAAGGGAGAACAAAGCACAGACCCAATGGAATATGTTGTGGTTTCAAAGATGAAGAATACGTTTTGATTCTTTTCCTCAAAAGGTTTTTATCTATGTAAGCTTAATTTGTCATGTTGTTTATCTAAATTTTGTTAGACCACAAAATATAATGATCTCAAGTGTCTGTTAACATAACATGTTTTAACCAGATACCCCTTGAATGCCCAAATACCCCCCCGCAATCTCAAATTGCTGAAACAAACATAAGTTCAGACCACATTTAGTACAATTTATCACTTGCTGATAATGACAATTTCTATGACCAACCTTTTTGCCAATTGAACTTTATAAGAGATAAACTGATATTATTTCATACCAATTAGTTTAAGACAAAAAATGCTTTGATACTACCTTCATTGTACCATTGTACAGTTTACCACGTCATTGTCATAATAGCATAAGACCACAATCTCTGCATTCCTAATGCCTTTTATAGACCAAGTGCCTTATTATATGATTTTACAATCAAGATGCTAAACAACTATAGAAGCATCATTTCTTTCATGTAATAAATAGACAGCTATCAAATAATGGATGATTTCTCACTCTCCACCCAAACCATGACCTGACTCTTTGTCTAACAACACAAATCTTTCTAAAATGGGTCAGAATGACAGAAAGGAACATTTGCTGCTATGGAACTGTTCAAAATAACCCAGCAGAGACAAAGGCATCTCCAGGGACAACATGACTACTCCAGGGAGTGTGTTGTGGATTAGGTGTCTTTAAACATTATTTATGAAAAGAGGCAGGAAAAATCAGAAGCGTGGGGTATAAATGTCCTGCATGATAAACAATCCCAGCAAAATGCTGATTCTGGTTACAAATGCTGATTATTTCCTCTGTATCTTCTGTAAACATTATGAGGATTCTGTTAGAAATAACAAAGGAACTGGTTTGCAGGTTCTATTTGTTTTTGTCTATCATACAATATAAAGCTACTCATTCAAACCACAGTCACACCAATAGTATATGTTGTTAATAGTAATGTTTGGACCTTTACCAGGTCTGAGATCAGATGTCTTAACATCTCACCTGTCTGGAAGTGTGTGGTGGTGCTTTCTGTGCTCTCACAGTTGTTTGACATGGCATTGACCTGTACTTTATAGCTCTCCCCACAGGCCAGGTTTCTGAGCTGGCATGTTGGACTGCTGGAGGTGCAGGACTGAACTGTACCATCGTGGCTTATAGCAGTGGCTCTGTAAGCAGTGGCCCCGAACACAGTTGCCCACGAGACCACTGCAGATGATGTAGCACAGCTGTAGTCCACTGAGATGGACATCACTGCACTCAGAGCTAACAGAGAAAGACAAGACACCTTCTGAATCACATGGTCAAATCTGATCTGGAGGAGATTTTGCTGGTTATGTATATTTAAACTCTCACTGTGTGAGTAAAATGCCTGACTTATGGACTACGCTTTGGTAACACTAATAAAAAACAAGATCATACCAAATTATGTAGTCAAGCAGTTTAGTCTGTGATTTGTTTGTTGTTTTAAAGGATATACCATGTTAACCTAAGCTACAACAGCTGATTTTTTGGGGGGAGTCAACTTTGGACCAGACAATAATAAACTAGAAACCAGGTTAATTTATAAGTTCTTTGTAGCTTGATTTTAATAGGGTAAATAT
>JBAJNP010001553.1:0-53219 GCA_036877545.1 Yasuhikotakia modesta
TCAATGAAAGACAAACTATTTTAACAGAAAGCAGCTCCTGTTTTAGCTCTAAACATCTCATTGACAGAAAGAGGGGAGAGAGAAAAGGTATGGAGGAAGAGAAAGTGGTTTGTATTCTTGAGCTGTAAGGAAGAAGGTGTAGCACCTGGACACAGGAGATCTTGGCTGAGATGCTCACACTAAAGAAGGACACTAAAGAAGAATCAGATGTCCTCCGCCATCCTGGTGAACTTCTATTTCTGCACAACAGGGAGCCTTCTAACCAACTGTATAACAGTCTGGTATGGGAGCTGCTCTGTCGCAGAGCGCAAGGCACTGCAGCGGGTGGTGAAAACCTCTCAGTGCATCATAGGAACTCCACTTCCCGCTGTTAAGGATGTCCAACAGAAACGCTGTCTGTGGCAAGCGCGCTGTATCCTCACAGACTATTCCCACCCCACCCTCAAGCTGTTCTCTCCCCTGCCCTCTGGCAGGCGCTTCAGGAGCCTGCTGACCAGAACCAGCAGACTGAGAAACAGCTTTTTTCCAAGAGCTGTCTCCTTGCTGAACTCTGCAACTCAGTGACTCCACTCCACTCTTATATACACATACTCCATTAACTACATCAATAGCATAATTAATAATTATTGTTAATAATTAATAATAATAATGTTACTCTGTTTTTTATTTAACAGGACCATCTATGCGCTTTTGGACACCACTGCCCACAGACTGCTCTATTCCCTGCCTTCTGGCAGGTGCTTCCGAAATCTGTGAACCAGAACCAGCTGTCCGAAGACCATAATTGCACTACTGAACTGTCCACACGTTTATTTGCATGATGTTTGTTATTACAATCCTCCTACATGTTTACTGCACAATTTGCACATCAGTACTACGCACTGTATATTGCACAATGCATTGTACTGCACTGTTTGCACTTTGCTGCACTACATTGTCTGTAAAGTTTTGTTTATATCGTCTGCAAATAACCTGTAAACAGCATAACCTATATCCTGCACTATATATTGCTTATTGCACTTCTGGTTAGACCTAAACTGCATTTCGTTGCCCTGTACTTGTACATGTGTAATGACAATAAAGTTGAATCTGCTGGCATTTTCAACATTTTCAACATGTTAATTTATGTTGGCAATGTTAAAAGAGTGATAATTTCAATATTTAAGTTAATATTAAAATAAACTAATTTGAGGTAATAAAGATTAATTTTGCAACAATCAACTGATGCAAAATCAACTGTATGTTATTTCTTATTTGCCTTCTGATTCTGATGACACACACTGTCCATTTCTACACAGAGTTTACAACATTACTGGTATTGTTTTTTATATTGTTTCATGAGGATAACCGTGCCATAATTTAAATGTATGCACTCAAATAGGGAAACATATTGTAGCTTATCTCACCATGTCTGTGTCTGAAACAGGGCCAAAACTGGTGACATAGATATCCGTCTTTACTGTAGTCACTCTATCTGTAAACACAAAAGATGAAAAACAGTATTTTATGATAATGACCAATGTTTTTCTTTCCTAGAATGCAACAATGAAAAGACCATCTGCTTGAACCTGAAAGGGGATCTTCATAAAAAAACATATTGTCTGAAAGAAATGAATTCTGAACTTTATAATTTTACTACGGAGAATAACATCTCTCCTGAACACATGTAAGATGAAACAGTGTCACCATTGACACACTAAATGTGTTACTATTGGCACAGTGTTATGTTGGTTAGTGATCAAATTTCTGTTTCTCTTTGAATTTTCTCTTTGAATTGTATTATTTTTTCTCCTGCCCTGGAATTCAGAAGAGAGCCTGATGTTTCACACACACACACACACACACACACACACACACTCAAACTGGGGCCATAAAAAAAAACAAGAATACATTTCACATTCAAACAGGAGCAGAACACCAATGCATAAAGATATATATGCCTCAAGATGCCTGAAATATCCAGTTCTCATATATATTTATGCTCATAAGTACAAAGTGAAAGCAGAATCTTGAGAGGTTTAAAGGTGATGAAGGTATTCAGGTGACGCCAACAACGCTCAAACTCACAAGAAATGAGAATGATAAAAAATCACAACTCCAGTCACCTTTATTATATGCTCATCTGGACACCTTCCCAATCAGTATAAAATAAGGAGAAAGTTCACTGTATTGACGCTGATATAAATTTTGTGTGACATGTCAGCACAAAATCAATAGCTGGGAACAGCTGGTGCTACAGATATTGCAGTATTAAATATTGCAGATATTGCAAGCAGTAAATTAAGAGTTTTTCTGTTTCAAATATTGGTTAAATGAATACAAACACAATGAACACAAATAAACATTAAACAAAACCAAACTCATGCTGTTTTGAATGGCAAACCTGTGATGTCTTACAATGAGCAGAATTTTGAGATGTCTTGTGTTTGCGTTCTTATTCATGCCACTGTGTGGAGTATAAAAGTCAAAAGCCAACATCATGATTTCAACTTGAGCTAAATCAATTGGCTCTTAAAGGCAGAATGATTATTTGAATCTGGTTTTTGTTCCTTCTTATTGGTCCATTTAAAAGCTCATTATATTCCCATTCCAACAGAGTTTAACCCTTTCATCAATCAAGAGAGATGGTCTATAATTTGGTCGCAAAAGTTAATCAGGCATAAACATGATGGGGATAATGGCAACCCAGACAGAATTACTCTGTCCTCATAATAACTGACTGCTTTATTGTGTTGAAGAACAGGGCTTGTTGAAATTTAGCCTTAGGAAGGATGAAAATATTGACCACTCAAGCTGTTTTCCTCTGGGTCTGCCAGCCTGAACAGAGGGGTGTAAAAGAGGATGACAGATAAACAATGTAAAAGATTCACATAAACAAATGGTTCAATGGATTAACTGTAAGCAGAAAGAGCCAGGCTGAGACAGAAACAGATATCTGAAATCTGAATATCATTGGATTAATTAAAAGATGACTTCACATCAACATACTGATATTAAAATTCATTTTCATATTTTTTTGTCTGATGCAGTCACTGAAGCGCTACAATGTCGCTGGAATGGAAATCTTAGCTGCAGTGTCCACTTTCACTCACCTATTCTCACACTCTCCGTCTCTTTCTCTCTCGGCTGTTCATCCTTATCACCCCCTCATTTAGTTCCCTTAACTGTCCATTTCTTTTCATTTTTTCATTTTTTCAAGAACCTTCTTTCATTAGAAAAACATTTGTCTATATGGTTTTGCGTTCCTAACATGATTAAGATCATCATATTGGTCTCTGGGTGAGAAACAGCAGAATGGTGTCACTACATTAACATCTAATTATTCAGTCCACACACTATAAACTGTAACACTATAAACTTCTGTACACACTATAAAATTAAAGTGTCATTACCTTTTTTATTTTTTAATACATTTGGATGTGGAATGAGGTTGTAAACAAATCTGTGTGCACAAAACAGAATTTAGCACTAGGAGTGACAACTGTGACAACCCTGTAGTGTAAACACATTCTCATTTCATTGCGTTCCATCAAGGTCCCATTACGGGAAGTCTCTGCTCTCTGCTGCCACAATTGCAATGCTTCTGAGCAGCTGTATCAGTCATTCAGGACCACATCCAATCTATTTGAATCTATTTGGTGTAGTCTCTAATTAGGGTCAAAATAAAATATTTCTGACTAACTATTTTACATGGCATCATTTGCTGGAGCAACCATATTTAGCATTACACTTCATGCACTGTAAAAGAATTGCAGCCTTTGTTAAAATCTTTAATCATTAATTCTGTGTCTACAAAAGGTGAAACAGAGGTAAAACTTCAATAAGAAGAAAACATGTACCTAAGGAACCTTTCCTAAACACATTGTTTCAATAAAATTACATGTGACTTGTTACAGAAATTCAAGAGACATTGATTTAATTATTGATTTTTTTATTGAATGTTGACAGGAAGCTAGGACACCTTTGACCATAAAAAGTGACCTCTAGAAAATGATTGTCATCTAACTAATAGCTTAAAAGGGTTCAGGACACGTCAGAATATTCTGTTATCATAAACAATTAGACCAAGTCCTTAAATTTGGCATTAATGACCTAGTATGGTCACACCTGAGTTCAAAGGTTATAGGTTAAAAGTTAAATAAGGGCAAACAAGAGAGTATGAAAGATCTGAGATTAAAAAATGTGCATAGCACATTTACTCATACTGCTAAGAGTGGTCAAAGTCATTGTTAATGCTTTGTTAGCTAAGCTAATTCCCTAATGAAAAATGTCAGTGATACTTAAATAACGATATAGCATTTGAAAAACATATATTGGTTTATTGCACCAGAGGCCAGATTTCATATTAGTAATGTGTTCTGCACAGTAATGCATTATACACATAGAAGCACAAAGTTTCCCTTTTTAATCTGGGCTAATACAATTCTGTGGTCACTAGAACATTACAGAAAATGTGTTTCTGCCTTTATCAGCACACCATCATAAACAAAGTACAGCAATAAAACTGTTAGACATACAATGTCATCATTGTATTGGATGCTGTGTGTTTTCTAAACAAGCAAATATTCTAACTGAAATGGCATATAAGTTACTGATTTGAAATACTACATAGATAGTAACTTCGCACACTTTAATAGGTTTTAAAAAACACAAACCAGTCAAGCACACAACTTAACACGAAACTTAACACAAACCATTGTAAACAGACTATTTTCTTAATAGTAATTTTAATAGTATAATTTAAATTGATACGCTGTAGTATTGAATGTATTAGGTGTATTTATAATTTTATTGTTTTAAAATGATGTATGTATACATTTTCACTAATCTTGTCCATAAAAGTCTGGGAATTTTAAGAGTTTGGTCTATCAGGCTGCTGGTGGTGTCCTGCATCTTTCTCTATAGCTTTAAATCAGGTTGGGTAATTGGGTCACTACTCACCTCCCAGTCCGGGTCTCAGCCGGTTATCGTAGCCATCCAGCAGACGGTCTAGGATCTGTGTAAACAGGGTGATGTTGTTTTTGAAGGCATCTGTTGTGGAATCTGCAGACACTGACCTACACAACATCAAGCATATGTGTGAACTGAACTGTCTCAGAATAGACATTGGATGAAAAATAAATTTAAGATGATCTTCTAGTGCTGTTTGTTCTTTCACATCGCTAATTAGTTTCCAAGCCTTATCAGACAATTTTAAAGAATCTATATACTGCATTCAAATTCTGTATATATATTTTAAATCATATTCAGCTATATTAGCACTGACTCATCTTAGCCGTCTTTAAACACTGGGAATGTTCTTTTGTTTGGTTTCTCATGTCCTACTAACATTAATGTTCATGTGTCATGCATCTAAAGAACATAATTAACATACTTAAGCATAATTGCTTTTATTAGCATAAGCAATAAAACATACATTATGAGTCAACTTGATTAATTTGCAGCAGACTGCTAAACCCCTTGAATGGACACTTGCTTGTCCACAACTTGCTCTGTTACAAGCTGCCTACAACAGCATTTTTAAGAATCATAAACATCTTTGCAAATACTGTTCATAGAACTAATAGTCATTAATGGAATATTATATTATTTTCATCACCTTGCGAGTTGCTTTGGATAAAAGCATCCGCTTATATCCTTAAATGTAAATGTGATGCTGCTAAAATGTATTTGACAAATTCAAAGGTAGACTGTCAAATAGACTAATAGAATAATATTTTAATATGATAAAGATGAAAAATAGAGTTCAAGATAATTTAAAATGAACTATTTCACATTTGTGTGAGATATGAGAATGACTAGCTATTGATTCTGCAACAGAACCACAGACTGAAACAAAACATGATTGTGCAAGTTCCCCTGAACCAGATTTCTGTTCAAAACACTCCAAATTAGTTCAGCTGGCACAGCACCATATGCACATTGCCACAGGGAAACTCCTCATTATGGGACAAATTTGCAGTTCATTTTCACATAAGCCAGACATACATTAAGGATATTTAAAACAAGATGATGATGTGGTTTAAAAGTAGTTTTTTAGTTTTTTTTCACCAACAATATTGACCCATTTTAAGTTAAAAAGACAAATGGCTGGAAGACAAATCTCGTGCTCTCGAACGTGACGAGAATAATTCCAATGCATGTGGTCACTACTTATCATGGCTTTAAACACAAAATCAGATAAATGTTTTTTAATTATTGTTTGATCAGCATCATTGAAACAAACAAATCTTAAAACAAGCAGAATTTCATTTCAGAATGTGGATTGATTTAACAATGAACAATATCAACTGAATGAAACCGTAATATATTCAACAACCAATAGAACTTAAAAACGCTTATTTTATGCTTTTATATCACATTACCCTATATGAAACTTTCTTTGCGTAATGATCATTTCTCTATATGGTCAATATAAACGTTTCTTTTTCATAAAAGAAATATTTTCTTATTCACCTGAATCCCTTCTGATTTCTAATTTACACCCGTTGTGTGCACCACCTAGAGGATTCGATTCTGATAATATAATCAATACTATTAAGAACGTTCTTAAAAAACAGGACTGTTCTGCATGAATTAAACTAGCATTAATTATTACTCGTTGAATAAACATGAACCTCTTGCCAGTCTTGCTAATCTAAGCGATTTCTTTTGGTGACCACCTGAGTCAGACGCGTGAAAGTCTCCAGTTTCGCACGGACAAGGGTTCATGCCATATTTCAGAAACACGAAACATAACAAATATGTACTCTTTTAATGTATAAGCATTATACACAACACATTAACACAGTGTTCTTAACTGTATTAAAAAGAAAATAAAATACAAACTCAAGTCCTTACCTCGTGTGCCAAAACAACGTTATCAAGCCTAGGAAAAGATGATACGCGAACAGCCTTTTCCTCATTTCTGCAAATCAGACCTGTATTAAAAAACGCATTGATACATAAATCAGGTGATAAATATGCGGCTGGTTTCTGTAAACCGCTGTAGATTACAATGTACAATGGCAGGTTAAGTTCATCAGTTCAATAAGCGCACGCTGATCCATTATCCACCTGCTGAGCTCACGCGATGAATCCTGGTAGTTTGATTAATATTTACAGCGTGTTAAGAAAGATCCATCCTTGGTATTCACTGACACGACACGTTCGTGATTTGAATATCAATTATGATGCGCTTGAACCCTTTGAAACATACAATGAGACCAAAAACGACAATGTGTTCTCTGCTTACATTGTGCCCTGTGATAAAATGTGCAACATATGTTTACGTTTAAGTGATAATTTACACACCGTACGGCCATAAATACAAAAACAAGTTATGCTTTAGAGGAGGATACTCACCTATATTTCAACAGATTTTTCTTTGCTCTGAATAGAAGCCGATTAAATAGAAACCCAAATGTTAAAGTTTTTATTCCCATACACTGGGACCGAAGACGCGATCACGAATCTTATTTAGGAGCGCGCACGTGGACCGAGAACGAGCTTTAATAATGTCCCACCGGGGATAAATAAAATGACACGAGAATCGCTACGAGGGTGTCCCCAGTCCTCTCCAATCGCGTCTTTCTTTTTCTCACTCCCTCTTGAAAGCATTGACGTGCTCTGATTTGCCGTGATCTTGAATTTTCTTTACTGAATCTTATACTCCTCACTATATTTTTCCCAAAAGAAAGAAAAGGGGATAACTACAAAGACCAGACAAGGACTGAACTGGGTCCTAAAGGAAGTTGTCATTATGACTCATCTGTCATCCATATGAAAACAAACATAACGGTATGTGCTGTGTGCCGTCAGTTACACTGGATTTGTTTAAAATACAGAAGCGATTGAGCTTTTGACTTTGCTTAGTTAAGGTTACCCTTAATATCTTCTTTTTTCTATATTAATCTAAGGTTAAAAGAAACAATTACTAGAACACAAAACTATTTATTCACCCACAAGTCGTTCAAAATATATTATACGGTGACGGCAAATGCGTTTAGTGGAGTGACTTCCACGTGTACACAAACGTTTATTAAAACAGGTTCCTGTTTTATCCAGTCAATTTTTATTGACCTTGTAAATATGCAGGAGGGTTTACGAAGTATGAGCAGTACGAAACATTGAACAATAGAAAGATTTTGTTAGTTAACTAGTTTTACAAATGAATTTACAATTATTAATGTCAAAAGCTCATATTGAGCCATTATTTCCATTATTTAGCCCCACTTGCTATGGTCAGAAGAAATAGGGTGGTCGTTTTTCTGTTAAACACAGGTCTAAGATCATGTCTTTTAGCTATACATTTTTAATGCCTTAGACTTCAACATGAAACACATCTCTTATCAAAGCTCTCCTAGGAATACTTGATAACCTCTTGTGATATGAATAGCAAGGGGTATCACTGGAAAATCAGTGCATATGCTTGTGTGCACCCATCCTGAATTACACAACCATAATATATGCAAACCTGCATTTTAATCCAGAAACAAACATTATGGTTATAATAATGTTTCCTTGTAATGTTTATTTGTTGTGGCATGGCATTCATACATGTAAATCCACAAACATAGTGCAATCCTTTGTCCAGAATAAAAAAGGAGACAACAAGTGACTTAAAGTAATTTGTCTGCTTCCATTGGACCAGTGTCTTCTGATCCAAATGAAAAAATTGAATTGCAAAGCAGCTGTATTTAATGATACCCCTGGACTAATTGAGCCTGTCTGCTGACACTAAAGTAGCAAGTATTCAACTTCCCCTAAAAGCAATTTGTTTAGAAGCCTATATTCATCATTGATTATGCCCAGATTATAAATCTGCAATCAGTCTGTGTTCCCTACCGTTTTTATAAATATTTAAAGGGAAAAGGCTGCCCTGCAGTTGCAATGAGATGAATAGCAACATAAAATTAAATGCCGGCACATGGCCACCAATAGAAATACACTTCCTGCGTTTGTATAAGTAGGATATTGCAAGATTTGGACCAGCATGGATTTCTAAGAAATATCTGCTTTAAAAGCACTGGTTTAATTTGTGCACACCGCCATTGGGTGACAATGGCTAATGTTTGGTATTGTTATAACCATATTGTGAATGCTCTCACAACTTTATATATAGCTTAGTACACTGCAGTGATTATATAGTAGTTTCCCAAAATGCAATGCACTTAAATTTAACTTCTTTACAGTGTGAAGAATGACAAAGCATACTACTGCTTAAAATATTTATTGTTAAACTGAATACTGTTTACATTTTGATGGATGCCCTGTAAAGCCTGCTTCATCAGCTAAGAATCTGGATGCCCTATTTGCTTGAAAGTTGTGCTTTAAAAACCACATTTTCAATGTTTGTATGACAAAGTTGAAAAAGTTGATTCATACATTTAAGACCTTAAGATTGATTATAGCAATGACTTACTGGGTGGCTGCCTGGCAAGTTTAATTAAAAACTCCAGGTGGTTCAAAATGTAGCAGCCAGAGTTCTTACGAGTACAAACATGTCCATATTATCCCGGTTCTGTCAACACTCCAATGGTTGCTTATCAAGTCTCTGAATGATTTATCTTCTCAGCACCTGAGTCTGGCCAACTGACAATACCCATAATTTCCTTTATGTCTTTAAGACTCTACTATTTCACTATTTTGTTTTCTCCCATTTTCTTTCATTATACAGTGTTTTGATATTGTATGTAGGCTGTCTTAATATATTACCCACTCATAGACCAATAAGCCTTTGCAATCAAGAACAGGTATTTCTAATTCACATCAGTTTATTCAAATGTCCAAATGAGTTGTAATTATCATCAGTTCAGTCAATTCTATTTTCATAAATCAATTACAATCTTTGTATCCCTGATTACTAATACACATCTTAAAGTTGAACAATAAAAAATACAACAGTTCTATGTTCTGTATTTTGTTTTACATGTTTTATTTTTTTCATTTTATGTAAAGCTGCTTTGAAACAATGAAACATTGTAAAAAGCGTTATATAAATAAAACTGAAATTGTTGAAAGGATCAAGTCATTGTTGTCACATGATTGCATCACATTGCATGCAATTCTACATTCCTAATTGGATTCTTTGTAAATGTCTTATCATTTAAATCCATTCAGAAAAGATAAACACACACATGCACACACTCGCACACATACTGTATAAATATATGCACAGCATTTTCACACACACAGCATACACACCTACAGTATACACTAGTAGAATTCCTTTCTGGACACTAGCCATTTAAAAATGCCAGGTAAAAAGATTATAGAGCATCTAAGATTGCATGCCAATTTATTGGATTGGATGACTCATGAAACCACTCAATTTAACATAAATGTTTTCACAGCTCACCTGACAGACAGCCAACAGACATTGATGATAAACTCTGTGCTCGAACAGAACATTGAGAAAATGGCACACTTAACTGTAATGACTGGAATGATGCTGCTGTTAGCATCTATGCTTTCGAGGCTTGTTACAGTAGTATTGTGCTCTATTCAGCTCTTATAATCACAACCCTATTGTGTTATGACGCTGACTGTCACATTTCTCTCATCAAGTGTCTCACAAGGCTGCTCAGGAAATAATGGCATCTAATTGAAACAGTTAGTGAAATAGATTTTTTTCTGGCTGTGTGATTAACCTGCATGCTTGGAAAAGCTACAATGATACCAAACAAAACATGACCCATGATGCGCCCCAAAGAACTGTTTGCCATAGTGTTCAAATTTGCAGGGCAAAATGAGCCGTATTCTAAAAAAAATCTATTTGCGACGATACCCTGCTGTGTGTTACTGTATGTATTGTATTGTATGTTTTGCTTTGCCGCCTCATTGAAAGTAATTTAGCAATGTGAAATGAATCAGGCTGGAAAACATTCCCCCTCATGGGAAGATGGTAAAAGATTCAAATGATTATACAATAACCTGAAATTTAGGCCAACCGCTTGAGCAGGTGAAAAAAAATGCCATCTGGCTTCTCTGGTAAGAATGTGTCCAGTGAGAAACAGATCTGGCACAGGTTCTAAGGTGTTCAGCCTCACACTGTTCTGCACATGTCACTGTTGGCATGTTGAGATGGAGTCCCATCAAGCCCTTGCTGACCACACAAATATCACCTGCCACACACTTCTGGACATTTTTGCTGACATAACAGTGTCCAGACCACAGCTAAAAGTTGTAATTTGAAATGATTAGGTTGTTTAGAAGTATAATCAGCTGAACTGCTGTTTATTAACATCTTTACATGCAGTATGGTAACAGCCCTTGTAGGATTAGTCTGAGATGATTTACTCAATTGAGAGCTTGTCTGGTAAAAGTGTTTATATTCAGCTACTAGATTTCAGCTCAGTCAGAGATATTTCTAATGTCATGTGAACATCCAAAACATTTTCAGCTTATAAATAAGATTTCTTTAGATTTAATATGAAAAGTGGGGGAGTTGTGGTCTACTGGTTAAGGAATCAGGCTTGTAATCAGTAGGTTGCTGGTCAATCTAACCATCAATTGCTCCCCGGGCAGTGCAATAATAGCTGCCCACTGCTCCAGGTGTGTGTGTGTTCACGACTTGCAGTGTGGGTTCACTTCTTATGATGAATGGGTTAAATGCAGAGGTCACATTTTGGTTATTATATATGGTTAGTATATAATATAACCATAAGTGGTTACTAACTTTTTTCTATTTCTCCCTGAGCAATGTGCCTCTTTTCAGCAACATATAAGAACTCCGTTATTGGTTTCTGTCTTCTATAATGTTTTGAAATCCTACATTTTTTGTGTTCACAACTTTAGATCGATCCCCAGTGATGCCATTTGCAAAAGTAAGGCAAAAGGTTTCTTGTGTTGTTGATATGTTGATGTGAGGCTCATAGGAATGTAAAAGTCAAGTTAAAAGCAGAGATTAACAGAAATAGTCTATTTAAATGGCAAGTTGTTCTTCCCAAAGCAAACATCTCAATTACTGTTGCTCATAGATACGGTCAAATATTTAAATAAACCCATAAGTACTACATTTTGGACAGTAAGCACCAAGCCATTAACTAGCTCACTTAGCAACATCCTAGTAACCACACAAAATAGATGCTTAGCAACATGGCAAACACCCACAAACTAGCATTGTTTTAAATCTTATAAAGTTTCTTCTTTATACGATTACTTATCTTCACAAACCATAAGTAGTGTTTCATCAAAACACAATTTTAGCACTTACAATTCTTGTAAAACTATTGTGTCTATTCAGGCCCAGCAAAGTCTGCCAAAATCTGCCAATTACGAATATAAAGCATATGGCACATGCAAGGGTACAATCAGTTAAATAGTTAAATATATCAACAGTAACTGTATTATGTAATCATAGGTCTAAAGGTAGCTACAGAAATCAAACAAGAGAAAAGAAATTGTAGGGGCTGGGATTAACCCAAAGCTCCCTCAGTTCAATTAATGAATCAATAAATGGCCAAACACATTACAACACAGACACAGGTTACACACTCTACAGAACTTTTAATAAGGAAAGATTGAGACAATAATAGATGGGGGAAGAAGAACGTCTCAGGTTACGTATGTAACCCTGGTTCCCTGAAGGGAACGAGACGCTGCGTCAAAACGCTATGGGAACGCTACCAGCTTTTATGCACTCTGATACAGGTGTGTCAAATCACTGATTATAGGGTGTGTCGTCACAGACAGGGTGGCGACATGACCAGGAAACTATAAAAGCACTTGCTTTGCACTGCTCGGGTTAGCTTCGAACCTAAATGAAGCGAGCGCAGGCAGGTGGAGCCGGAGGTATGGCCTCGAGACGCAGCGTCTCATTCCCTTCAGGGAACCAGGGTTACATATGTAACCTGAGACGTTCCCTTTCAGGAACTCGAGCTGCGTTGAAACGCTATGGGAACGGGATGCCAACTCCACCATAGTGAAGGAACCCCTGCCCTGTGTTGCATCTTTAAGCCTTAGGCACATGAACAGAGGAACAAGGAGTGGCCTGAACATCAAGGCCATAGAACCTGACAAAGGTCAGGGGAGTTGACCATCCGGCAGCTTCGCAGATGTCCTGAATTGGGACACCTGCTGCAAAGGCCTTAGAAGCCGCCACACATCTGGTGGAATGTGCTCTGGTCCCCAAAGGAGGGGGGATTCCAAAGGCTTCATAAGAGATGTGAATGGCATTGACAATTGAATGGCATCGACCCCTCTTGTCTGGGCCGAAACAGACAAACAGTTGGTCAGACTTCCTCCACAAGGCAGCTCTGTGGACGTGTGTAGTGCTCGCACAGGGATCGCACTCGGGGCCTCAGCGCACCACGGAGGAAACGTGTAACAAGGGGATGTCTACCCAAAGAACAGCCACCTATAGGGATGTGGAATGCAGAAAGAGCTGCCACATATACTTTTAAGGTGGAGTAGGCCAACCCAGCAGAGAAGCGTGCCTGCAGGAACTCCAGCACTGTACCAACTGGGCAGTTTCCTCGTGGAAGGAGCTCTGGATTGTAAAATGGTCTCAACAACCTTGGTTGAGAGCCAACCTGTATAGAGAGCCAACAACCTCGGTTGAGAGCCAACCTGGACCAATCTGTATAGGGGGCACGACCGCATACCTCCTTGGTGATTTATATATGCAACAACTGAACGACTGCGGTGCGCACCAACACATGCTTAGTCTGCTAGAAAGAACTTTAGAGCCTGAAAGCGACCAGGATCTCCCAACACTGGGCCCTGAAAGAGGAACAAGGGTTTCTTTCACATATCTACTGTAACGCACGGATGCAGCGTCTCGTGACCTTGATCATGCGGAAGGGATTTCCCCTTGGGGAAAACCCCCTGGTCCTGAGCCACCACTGAAGGGGCCTCATGTACAGCAGGCCAAAAGGTATCACATTGGACGCTGCTGCCTTAAGCCCTAGAAGACGCTGAAACTGCTTTATAGTGAGTGACTGGCCTTGCCTGATACTCAAGACTGCAGAGAGGATCGAAACTATGTGAGCGGGAGACAAATGTGCCCACATCGTGGTCGAATCCCAAACAACTCCTAGATAGGTGGTTCTCTGCACTGGAGAAAGCACACTCTTCTTGGCGATCAGTCGGAACCCCAGCTGTTTCATAGAGCGACGAGGGAGGAACCTCCTGGTATCTATCGATGACTAAATTGACAGAGTCGCCGAAAAGTCCAGAGTGCACAAGTGGGGCATCCAAAAGGAAGATCTTATCTCTTTCTTTCAGGTTCGATAAAGTGAGCCAAAGATGCCTCTCTGCGGCCACCAGAGCTGCCATAGATAGGCTGATGGCATGAGTGGTCTTCTTGGTGGCACGCAGAGAGAGATCAGCGATCCTCCTCAGCTCAGGTCCTCCACAACCTCAGGTGTGACGGCTTCAGTCTCATTCACCCCCTTCAGCAGTTCAGCCTGGTATGCCTGGAGTAGCCCATTGTATGGAGGGATGCGCCGGCCTGACCTGCTGCCATGTATCCTCTGCCCACCAATGCTGATGTATTACGTAGTGGCCAGAGCCTTCAAGGACAGTGCTGCATCGGGTGAAAGATAGCTCGCAAGCGTCTGTTCAACCCGGGGGACTGCCTTGTAACCATGCTCGCCAAGCCTCACTACATTGCCATACAAAGACGAGCTGGGGCTAAAGAGGCGAGCCAAATAGGGCCTATTCCATGACCTCAAAACCTCACATGGAGGTCAGGAATAATGGCAGGCTCCGGTGTGGAGGTACTGATTTACTGCTCAGGAATCTTTCATCTAAGAGACTTTTTCTCTGAACAGTCTGCTTCTCGGTCGGCCATTCAATGTTTAATTTGGCTACAGCATGAGAAAGAACCTCTGCTAACTCATCGTAATGCAAAGACACAGATGGCTCATCTGCACTCTCAAAGTCCAGTTCATCTGTGGACAAGAGGTTATGAGCCAGGCCCTGACTACGGGAGGAAGTAGCCGCAGAGCCCCGTAATCAGTGATTTGGCACACCTGTATCAGAGTGCAAAAAAGCTGGTAGCTTTCCAATAGCGTTTCAATGCAGCTCGAGTTCCTGAAAGGGAAACACAATTGCATTTACTTAATTTACTTTTATTAACCAAACTGACCCAATTCAAAATTTAGAAAATGTAAAAAAATGTTATGAAGTTTAAAATCTGTTATAGAAGGCTATTCTCCAGTAGTACTAGTTCTAATTCTGTAGTATGTTTCTCCAAATAACTGTTGTGCGCTTTAGTGTGTATGTCTGTGGCAGCCTTCACTGACCTCTAAAACATTAATTCCAAATTCTGTCACCTGCCACTTTTGAGTTCACACTGTCTACTTAAACTAACAAGTACACCCACTTTCATCTGGGCAGATGCCTTGTGAGAAACAGGCAGCAAAATATCCCAATAAATAAAACATGGATCGACAGCAGATGGCAAACTGTTTTCTGTTCTGTTGTTATTCTTTCTTATGGGTTGAATTGTTGCAATGCATTGATAACATGCCCATGTTATATCATTTTACACATGATTTACAATTCAAACCTGATATGCCACCTCCCTAATTGCAGTAAATGTGATGTAAATTGACGGTGATTTTATTGCTCCGCAAACAAATGTCAACACACAAAACAAACCTTGAACACAAAACTATCAATTATGTATGAAATATTCAAATCTACCCAATTATCCCAATTTACAGTGAGGCGAGCTTTTTGATATCACTGTGGTCTACTGCTGCTGTAAACTGGTACAGTGCTGTGTGTCAGGTCTAGCCCCCATCAAGAACCTCAGGACCCATGCCGAGCGCACTTGCCACCTGAATACAAACTCTTCATTTCTGATTGCTCTGCTATATACGTTGCCCAAATGACATGAAGGTCACCTCTTGGAGATAATAGCACACATTTGTTATTCGAACTGAACCAGTTTATGCAAACAGCTGTTAAGCTTACAGTACAGCTTCTTTGTGAAGCACTGACATCTAGTGGTTATATTTCTAAGTGCATATCACAGAATTTGTGTTTGTTAGCTAGCGTTTACTGTTACATGTTGCATATTACTTCTATATTTAACCACCCAAAACACCCTTAAAAGCAAACCTTCAAAAAACCCTGCAAAACACAACCAGACAATGACACAAAATCAATCAATATTTCCTTCAGACAAATGAATTTGCTTGATTCTAGAAATGTAACATCATGACCTTTTAAAGTATCAGCAACAAGTATTTATCTTGTGAAGGCTGCTGCTTGTCCTGATTTCCAAACACTCTTGTTACACGCTCATGTGAACAGCATAACAGTCAGCTCATCTCTGGTACTGATGCTGCTGTTTCCAGTTCTGTTGCCTGGGAAACAGCATTATTCCGAGTGCAGAGGAGGAGAGGACCAAAAGAAAACATAGAGATAGATTGCTAAAGAGAGAAAATTACTTATTCATAATCACTCATTAAACTACACCATTAGATAAACACCATTAGAAAAAAGGGCCCCAAAAACCATTAAAGTACTTGCTATAAAATGCATATATAAAACACAAAGCTGTAAATGATTATTAGGAATTATTAAACATTCTATGTTATTCCTGAGAATTTTATTCTGTGGCATATTATATAACGGAGGGAACAAAAAATAGCAAAATAAAGAAGGGCATCTTTGTTACTGTCTTTGCACTGGTCAATCATTAATAATAGCAGAACAAATGTGACTCCCCTGACTATTAATTTAATAAACACTTCATCTCACCTGCACCTTTAAATATGAGCGATTACTGAACCCACACTTCAAACTGTTTTCAAGAGTAACAATTACAAACACTAATAACATGTTTAAAATTAATCTTTTTATATTTAGACAGAATTTTATTAGACTGGTTCAAATTGGTGGACAATATATCAGCTGAAAGAAACTCTTTATTTACAACTAAATTAAAGGAGAGGGTCGAGCAATATCTTAGAACATCTAAAAGAACAGAGGATTGGCCTGGCAAGCAGGTCTATCCATAATACCCTAACTGTCTAGCTGTCACGAATTTGGACCTCTCTAATGGTCAGCAGTGGAAACTGCTCCTGTAGCTCTCTAGGACTACATTTCCCATGGACCCTGCACCTCTTCTGATGTCTAATACAACCTTCCTGAAACAGGTGCTATAATACAGATAAATCTTGTCTTATGTTTATGTATAAATGTATGTATGGGTTTAAACCAAGACATATGCACTTCATATGAGATGTTTTGTGCGTGGGGAGTTTTGATTACTGAGTGCGTGTAAGTTGAGTTATCCTAAACTCAACAGAAATATGTATGCATATGGGGGTAGATTGTGTGAAAATATGAGGACATGTGCTACATTATGTGTGCTTGTGTTACTCATAGACTTTTACAAGAAGCCACAGTAAACATCTCCAGCATAGAACATAATTACTGTAAATGAGTTGAGATTCATACAGAATCTGAAGTGCAGCCAACCTGTGCCCACTCTTGACAACTCAGCATATGATCTAACAGTGCCAGACGCCCACTGCTCCGCTCACCCTCAGATGCCTAAACCAAGAGCATTTAAAGCACTAAAATAACCCTCACAGTAACCCTCACAGTATCTCATGAACAACATAGCCATACACAATTTTCAGACGTTTCAGTAGGTGCATACTTGTAACAATTCAGTATGATCTTTATGCAGGATTTTAGAAATTCTGATTTTACTTTAGCGTTTGGTGAAGAACAATTGTTCATTACAATTCCCCTTTACAGTGGAGGTCTCAATTAAAACTTTTTGGTGTATTTGCTACTTTAAAAGTACTTTACTACTGTATTTGCTACTTTAAAACATCTATTCAATATTGTGCATATCACTGTACAACAACTCTTGTTTATTTGGTTTTATATGGAATATGATAAAATAGTTGAAATATGACCATTTACCCATAAATATGACATATTCACAACAGTCGTTTACCTTTTGTAGACTTTTGCTTAATTTATACACATAGTTTGTGCCTGTTTAGTTTATGGTACTGTAGTAAAGTACTGTATCTCGACACACTCACACTACAGCTTGTGTACTTCTTGTACACAAAAGTACTGTATAACTGTATACATTATAACAGAGTATAAATTTGTGTAAATATTTAAAAAGCCTGTATTGTTTGTTTGTCAGAATTCATGTTGTTGCTTCAGCTTGATCCAGTAGAGGTCTCACTTCTTGTATATGTAGCAAAAATGCAGTTATCAGACCAAGAAACTTGCACCAGCAAGAAACCTATACTAACTCAGAACATAAGAATTAAAACAGAAAAATTGAAGCAGTTTTTTTAAATACCAGTAACACAAACATGCACTTACAAGGAAGTACATATAGCATCACTTTAAAATGCGGTCACTTTAAAATTTAAAGTGCTGACTAATCTGATTTAAGCAGTTGCCACACTTACAGTTTGTGGCTTTTCATTCTTAAAGAAATTAACAACGAGTCACAATAAAGCAACAATAAACATAACATTGACAAAACAGCTTGCAGTGTGAGTGTGTCCAGCTCCATTCCTTATCTAATCCAAACCTTGTTATGAGAGTATAATTGCTTAGCCTTAAACATTCCTCTTGCAAACTGGCCATTGAAAACAGTCACAATAAAAGCTATTTATTGTTATTTCTTTGAAGCAGCTGTTGCCATAGCAGCAGTGGGTATTTTTGGACAGAAGCTAACTGTAATATTTTGTTCATCAGGTAATTCTCCTTCAAGAATTATGATGAATGCTGGTTGTTTAATTAATGTCTACAGAGGTAAAGTGGGTTTTGTTAAAAGCTTGATTCTGCAATCATGTATGTCTCCATCTACGCTCCTATAGAGTCAAAATAAAGAGCTGTTTGATCTCTTCACATCAGCTTTGATTTGTCAATTTCTTATCTTCTGTTCTTGTCATAACTCAGAGGAAGTGCTATTGCTCAGAGGTTGCTCTTTTATATCTTAGCAGACATAATGCAGTTATGTTTCATTAAAATATAAACCTTGACTCTTTAAGTTTAATGGTTTTGATATGATAAAAGAAATGACAGGCTTGTTTAAAGACACATGGTTTATTGATGAATGATGTATATTTATTTTTTTCTCCTCAATGGACCACAATTGCTGACCCCATCATTATGAGACCACAGGCACCTGTTCTAATGTACTTGTCTTGCATAGGGAAGTAAAGAATAACATCATACACTACAAAACACTGATTGTATATTTTCTTTTTTATAAACAAAGACATTCATTTACTGGTGTGAGTATATACAGGTTGCAGCTTTACAAATTAATCCAGAAAAATGCTTTTCCTCTTCATTGAAGTTAGTCCATGTTTGCTTTCTTCTCAGAGACTTGTAAATATGTAATTAGTTTACACTTATTTTTTGTAATTCTATCCAAGGAAGATTATGGATATTTGTTCTAATTACCGCCAACATGATAAACTCTGAAGGGTATGATCAACACAATCTCTTCGTCTCTTGCTGTACACAGAGTACACTAGTTTATCAGTAAAGACAGCAGCAGCCCCCAGGACACTCTTGTCCGTTCTGTGGCAGCTTTAGAGTGCTAATACAAATGATTTTCTGCTTGCCTATGTTGAAGAAGTATTATAGATCAAATGATTCATTTGACATTAAGAAATAATTAGAAAATGAATAATGTTACAATGAGTTGCAAGTAAAAAAAATCAAGAAATACATTTAAAAAGTCAATTTGTATGCACGTGTTCTGTATTCACTCCTAAAACTTCCAATTTAGTTTTACAGTCTGGGGTCATAGGAAAATCTTTTAAAATCTACTAAGAACCTTTAATTGTCTGCATGAACCTTTTAGAATATCAATGGATGTTTAATCTCTAACGATCCTTGAAGCTAACTTAAGAATCCTTTAAAGCAAGTGGTGAAGCAAGCAATGGTTCTTTATAAGAAGAGTAATAAAGATAATTCTTTATTTTTGGGACTGCTGGTGGTCTGGGGGTGTGCCAGAAGGATTCTGGGTTCTGGGTGTCAAAAATAACAGCTCCAATAAAGCAATGCTAGAGGTCTGGCTCACAGGGGCAATGGTGTGTTCTGTGTCTGAATGATAAGCTGTAGTGGGTCAGAGGAGATGCATTTAGGCAAATGGCCCACAGGAACATTAGATGAGATGTTTGAAAGCACAATTCTCTCATTTCAACACATGCTCTACCCTGAACAGCAGCTCAAGTTCTTATCTAAACTACAGCGCGCACAGACTAAACTGCAGACGTAGGAACTCTGTTACATATTTGTCACAACAAATTGGTCATTACATCTGCCATACCACTAGTCAGAGAGAACAATATACAGAATGAAACCATTATGGTGTCAGGTTAACAAGGGGCGTGTGTGAGTGTGTGTTTGACAGAGGATAAGGGAAGAAAATCAATTTCACACTAAAATGAGTTTCAGGGGAAACCAGATATTCTGATCACTCCATTTGCTGCTGAAAGCTTAACTCCTCAACACACACAACACAAACTGAAAGAGGAAGTATGCAAAATGCAATAAATGTGTGCTTTGGACAGTATGCAAATGTTTTGAATGGGTAGTTTCTTTTCAAAATGTGCAGTATACAACCAGAGCACACAGCATGGGACATTGTATTGCACAATGCAGTGTGTTGAACTTCTATTTTCAGCAGGACATGGTAGGGATATCAATACACGCATACATGGTGATGTAACCATAGGTATTACGGTCATATGACAACAATGTAGTATTTTATAGTTTGAAAAACAAATCTGCATACTGTTTTGCAGACTATAGTCGGCAATATACAGCCTAGAGCATTATTTTTCAACTACATGCTCTGTTGTCTATACTGTATTTTGCCTTTTACTTTTTTCTAAATTCCCAACATAATGACTTTTTTGTCCCCTTCAACTGGTAAAGCTGAAAGCCTTTTATGTAGTTTTTTGTAAACAACCTGGTGGAGAGAAAACGAAGTTAATGGCTCATCTATGAATCGTTCTGCCTCATTATCAGGCATCATTTAGAGTCTAGTCTAACCAGTGCAGCTGTCTCTCCTTAACACACACAACCACACATACAGACAAACCATCAGTTGCGTGTGTATGTACGTAAGTGTGTGTAAAAATAGGTTTTAAAATGCACATGAACATTTAATTAATTGGACTTATTAATTGACAAACAGGTTAATTAATTAACTAACAGGTAATTAACAAACCAAATGTGTAATGTGTGTTTTGTTACATTTGGTAGAATTGAACAATTCAAATGCCATCAGATGTGTGACCTCATTTCACTGAATCAGAACACTATTGTCTTTTAGCAAACTAACACCAAACAAAATCAAACAATGAGTCGACAGTCAGACCTTACTAAAAATAGTCCTACTCAAAGTGATCTGTACAAGTGCATGTCTCTTTAAATGATAATGAGCTAAAACACAAAGCTGGTTGCATGCCAGGATCACTTTATTGTCCAGCACTTGCCAAAACAAAATGAACCTAGTGTTGCCAACTAAATGGAAAGTAGGTAAGCCTGCTTGAAAAGTCACTATAAATGTTGTCTGATGACTTAACTGCATCATACTTTTATTCTGTCCAGCGTTGCAGCTCAATAAACCTGTTCTTATTTACGTATTTCCTAGTTCTGTCATTAGAGAAAGAAATGAGTTTGAAATATAGTGATTGAATGGGACCCAATAAAAGTAGCCAACAGTTACAGGGGCTGCTGTTACATGTCTTCTTATTACAGTTTCTAAAAAGTCACTAGATTTGTCGCTAATCACTAAGGGGTTACTTTTCTAAGGGGTTTGAAAAGTATCCAAGTTGGAAACACTACATGTACCTTTGTTAGCTAGCTTTGCTACCTGTTTACAAAACAGGTGGGAAGGTTGCAGTCTACAGCCTTATATGAAGACTTCATATGTGATCTTTTTCAAGTAGCTGCAAATTCAGAGAATGGATGGCACAGTTTTAGACTCAAACAGCCCACAAATAACTGGCTGTTTTTTTTAGCATTTCTAAGCTGGAAGACATGCCAGAAACGGAACTAAATGAAAAAAAGCTAGAAAGTAAAATGTTATTTGATGTCTTATTTAAAGAGACGGTTTAACTGAAATGTAAATTCTGTCATCATTCAATCACTTTCCTGTCATTCCAGACTTGATGCTTTATACACCATGGACACATAGAGACAGGTTCAACAGTGTGATAGCTCAGACAACCCCAGATGTCTCTATATCCCCCCTACTGTTCTAATTGACTCTAGGACCATCTGGACTCTGTGTGGTTGCCACGGCACCAGACTCCAGGGGCTGTATATACTTGCTGTGTTTTTAATACAGTTAAACATCTCACCTATGTCACATTTTTATGATAGCAGAAAATGTATAAGCAATTAAATGGAAAATAATGAAAACAAATAAAAAACTAAAAACAATTATTAATCTTCAGAAACAGAGAAAATCATTACTTGTGCTTTTACGACTTAAGGAAATTCTTTTAGCTTCTTTAAAATATTGAAGACATGCATATGTGTTTAGGCTAATCAGTGGTCTGAAGACAGATTCTCTCTGCAAGAGAATGCAGGCAACAGATGCTGTTTGCAATGAGATTTTCCTATAGCATCCACGACTTCATATGCATCTACTACAAGAGAATCTACTACCTTCCCTACACTATAGGAAGGAAACTTCCCTATAGTGGTTCTCTGAAGAAAGAATCTTTAGAAAGTGTCTCTATATAAAAATAAACCAAATGGCCGCTTCAAATAAGGCAGACCAGAAATATGGCTATTCAGACAAACATCAGATAGATCTATAATTCATTCCTGTGAGAGATTGCTTTTTTGAATGATTTATTTAACTTACTGTATTTCCATATATCCACATGCTTAATCTTGTGTATGGCCCTTTCTTACAATGAACAAAAAACAGTTTGGTTTTCACCCAGATAATCTCTTGAGGTGTTTATTCTGCAATTTCGTCCACTTTTCTGCCATAATACCATTCATTTCTGGGACCTGCTTAACACAAAAGCTGACAATCCTTAGAGGGATCTTTATTTCATTTCTTCAGTGAGTTGTAGAAAAATGTAAAACAAACAAGCCAGTCCTTGTTAGCCTCCCTTGGTTTCCATGGTGTCTTTGGATAAGTAGACCACCCAGTACACCATGTTGAATGCCCCAAAGGATACTGGGAATAAAATACGTGCATATTCATCAATCTTGCTCGCTCCTCCGGTGGCAGGAGGTGCAGGTTGAGGGGATGGTGAGGCTTTGGCTTCCTTCTTTTTAATGTTCTCTAGTTTAGGCCCGAGCAGATTAAGTGTGGCAGTGCCAGGAGTCGTGCCGGGAGATGGCTTGTCAGGGACTGTTGGTGTAGAGGGGGGGGCTGGGGGTGTGGTCTTGGAGGCTGCAGATAAAGCAGCTGCATTTGATTGGCTGGCAGAACTGGGGCTGAGGTGTGACTGGCTGGAGAAACTGCTGGTACCCTCTGAGGTGGAAGATGATTGGCTGGTCAGTGTGGGTTTGGATGCTGCTGTGCTGCTCTTGCTGGATGCTTCAGATCTTTGGCTTTTCTTCCCCTCGGTCTGAGGCTGAACGCTGGAGTTTACACGCTTTCTAAGGTTGCCATTAGTATCTGAATTTTGCTGTTGGGTAAAGGGGAAAAAATGTAAATATAGAGTGCAAGAAATATTTTTAGCTAATGATCATTTTCACCTGGAATTTTTTATATTCTAATAAATGCTGTTCTAGTTGCAAGGGCAAATACAGAGACTTGCTTTTATGCATGTTTTTATAATACATTTGATATAATACATTTTTATAATAATTATTGAAAAATATAAAGTGTAAAATATAGACCTGCTCTTTGTACCATTTACATACCATACATTAAACATTAACAGTTTCCCAAAGAAATATTGTGTTTTCTGTATTATTTATGCTGAGATATAAAAATAGGCATTGGTTTAACAATGTTTTCTAAATGTATTGATGAAGGGCAAAAATGTCACACTTGGCCTGCCAAACCTGTATTCAAGGAAAAACGTAAGAGTTTGCAATAATGTCTAAAAGTCAAAGCAAATTCAAAACCCTTATGAGGAATGCAAGCAATTATTGCAAACAAAGCAATAGAACCTAAATGAACAGGAACAAAATGTATGTGAAAGTCACAGAATATACACCAGCGGCTCAACCCCCTTTAGTTTAAATTATTATAATGATTTTAAAAACTGAAGGCATGTTTGCAGGAGAAGGTATTGCAATGTAGCAAGCATGTGTTTTGAACAGATATCAGGTTACATTATAGTTTAGGTCAGTAAGAACATTTACTATCAGTTGGTTTGTTGTTTGTGGGTGTTTGGAGGAGGTGGGTGGACTTATTCTATAAACAGATTTTTTTTTCTATAAACATGAACAAAAAAGATGACTCCACACAGCAGTGTGTGTATGTGCCTGTTTGAATGGCTTTAAGTGTATGTGTTTGTGTCTATATATATATCTAAATGTGTGTAACAGATACACTTAACAGCACACAGAGAGGCACTTTACAGCAGGGGCTCATGGGAATTATTCCTTCCCCTGAGGCATAAATGTCTTTTGTCATAATTTATGAGTGTTTATAATAGGTATAAACTGTGTAACACTATTAACTGAAAGCATGTACAGCAAAGTATGCAGTGTATTTCTATGCAAATGTTAAAGTGCTTTCAATTTTTTTTATTTCAATCACAAAAGTGTGCAGAAGTGAGCAGAAGTCATGTGTTGAAGGAAACCATAGCAACCTCAGACTGCTTGAGAGCATTCTGTTTGAATCTGCTTGGACTCTACATCGACAAAATATAAACATATAAACAACTATTTTATATCAAAATTACATCACAGCACAATTGGGTTGAATGCAAAGAACCTGAAATTATAGGGCAGTAACTCTTGTCTTGACTTTTAAACGTCAGCCCCCTAAAAACTTTAAGTAATAAAGTCCTCTGTGCTTTTCTGTCATCTATCATCTCTGATATGGTTTGTGGTTTCTAATAGGATGTTATTGCAGAGTGAAGATATGTTGAGCTAAAAATATTCTAATACTTGCTTTCCAAATTACTTTGCAAGTAAGATCATTTGGAGGAATGCCCAAAATGATCCACAATTCACTGGACATGTTCATTTCTATTGTCCATACAGGTAAATATTGGTAAACTCACATGTATTTACTAAAAATATCAGAAGAAAAATTCATAAAA
Organism: Yasuhikotakia modesta; assembly: GCA_036877545.1. NCBI lineage: Eukaryota > Metazoa > Chordata > Actinopteri > Cypriniformes > Botiidae > Yasuhikotakia > Yasuhikotakia modesta. The sequence continues at coordinate 25,197 of JBAJNP010001553.1, forward strand.
TTTAAATTTATCAATGTCAAACTTAATTATTTGCATTATATTTTATCCAAACACTGCAGAAACGGAATAAAACAAGGATATGTTTGAAGTATATTATGGTACGATTCATCTCTAATATGATACACACCAACTTTATCAACTGTTCTTCACACAGATTAAACCATGTTATAATTGTATGTATATTCAATGATTCATATGTTAATGTCTTTACAACTGACTTATAACATCTTGCCACACTAAGAAAGTGGCACTATTACGCTGAGTGCTTATCTGAAACAGAGAAGATTGCTGTGAATCACTCTTATTAGACCTGATAGCCTAGATACACCATGATATTTTTTCCACCATCTCCTCTGAGAAACGACAGTTGGCAAAGTGTAATTGGTGTCTTGTGGCGTAAGGAAAATATGTTAGCACAAGCTGTGAACAGAAAGAATGAATCTCAATACTGCTCTCAGAGACACACATGGATTGCTGGAATATTACCCATAAAGCTCTCATCATGAGTTTCCCTGATGGTGGTGTCTTCTGCTTGTTCTCTCTCTCTTTCTGTCTCTCAGAGGAAGAGAGTATTCATTTTGGTATATCATTAATATACTGCTTCGGTATAGTCAGTGTGTATGCAAACTTAAACTCCTCTGGACTTTCTATTTCCCTGTCGTGTCGTAATAGATCTAGATAAAAACACAATGTTCTTTGTTTGTTTACATTTTAAACCAAATAATTACAATCACAATGTGTTATAATTAACTTTATGATCAATTATTACTGGTTTTTATTATGAACAAACCCCTAACTCCAATAATTAAATTGGAGTTAGGGGTTAGTCCCACACTGTTTGTGCTATGAACATGAATGATACTTGTTGCTTAAAGAGAGGTGTGCAGTTACTTTACCAAGGACCACATCTATAGACCAAAATATCACAGAGTTGCGGGGGTGGGCTAGCAACCACACAGAACACCCTTATAGCCATAATAAACCATGCAGAACACTACAAGTTCATAGCAACATTCTGAGCACCACCGCCAAGCACCACTTACACTGCCATACAAAAAAGTAAAAACAATCTAGTTGATCTAATTCAAGAGTTCTTCAAAACTATTGTGAGTGATTACAAATACACCCTCAAACAGATATTTGTTGTTTTTAAGACTCTACCTAAACAAGTATGCTCTCAGCACAGAGTACTGAAATTATAAAAATATTAGCACACAATATTTGGGATGTAAATGCTCTTTGTAAGTCTTTGTAAAATAATAATGCTGGTAAGTTTCCCATCTGAGTTCTGTGTAACGTGCACACAGTAAAAGTACACTCTCTTCAGCTGTGCTGATAACATTGACTGACTCATATGCTCAGCTAACCTCACAGACTTTAACACACAATGCTAAGATCATATGACATTTATTTACATTTATTCATTTTAGCATATGATCATTTAACATGCTTATATAAAGTGATTCTAATTTAAAGAAGGAGGTTTAGATACATTACATTAGATATGGGACATTACCAATAGTAGGTAAAAATAAATGACCTTAAACACCTGTTATATATCTCATATTCACAAGTCTTAAAGCTGTCAGAATGTGCCATGTCTAATTCAATTGAACAGTTGACACTTTGTGATGCTTGCTCTACAACTCAATACAAAAAACAATAATGCTTTAATGAAAGAAGTCCCTTTGAAAAAAAAAGAAAAAGTTTTTGAATTCCCTTTGGATACAGAAAGAAAAATGAGTGTACTTATGAAAGTGTTATACGATTTTTTTCTAAACATTATACATTATGTGTTGCTTTAAGATAGTTACTAAGGGCAGAGAATGTAGCTAATGCAGTATATTTATACTGCATAAGCCACTGTAGGCTGTATGTTATAGTCATTTAACTGTGATTTTTCTTCCCAAGTCATTTTCTAGTCATTTAATCAGATTTTTAAAAGCTGTTGTTCAGTAGCATTGAACAATGATCAGTAGCATTAAATCAATGTAACAAAGAGTCTTCATTCATGCTTATTTGTCTCACCTGCAGAACCTCTTCTGTGTCTTTAGCTTTTACTGTGGCTGTGGAGCTCTTCTCATTAGCGGCCGCAGCAGCTTTGGCCTGTTTTCTCTTGGCTCTCTCTGCCTGCACATTAGTGAAGTAGTTCACCGCAGCAAACTCGATGAGGGCCGAGAACACGAAAGCAAAACACACAGCAATAAACCAATCCATAGCCGTTGCGTACGAGACCTTTGGCAGAGAGTGCCGGGCGCTAATGCTGAGGGTTGTCATTGTGAGGACGGTAGTGATTCCTGTGGGATCACATATAAAAATAATATTACTGCTTGTAACTATTAATGAGTGATATTATGCTTAAAGCACCAGCTATTTAGAAAGGTTACTTCTTGGCAAAATGAAACATTACAATATTTCAAAGACAAAGTACAGACTGGTATACTATAGTTCAGTATAAAGTTTAGGGAAATTCAAAACGGTGAAAAGATTTGACGGGATAGTTTGTATTGCTCTTCCAATTAAAGTAGTTGTATTACTAATAGCACCAAGCACTAATATTTTTATCCACCAGGGGGAGTGATGGATTCACTGTTAACCGACATATGGTAGACTGGGAGATTTTTCTGTGAGTTTACAAACGCAGTGTCACAGCGTAGTGAGCATGTTCGGCTTCGAGACACACATATGGATGTACCAACACACAAATAAACACACACCTTCTATATTATATAAATGCATCCCCATATGCAAATACTAATAAAACACACAGCAATCAGACTCTCCCTCATTCTCTCTGAATTCTGGAGCAAGAAAGTGGCAGGAGATTTTTGAACATGGATGTAAAATATATACTGTGTACTTAACATGGACGCATATCTTTCAGATCAGAGTTTGTTTGATGGTGAAAATGCTTTTCCACAGTGGGTTTGGGAAACATTTGAATACCATTCTTATTTCTATGCAAAACCATTCTATTTCTATTTTTTTTATATTTTGAAAATGAATCATTTTTGCATTGTGAATCATTTTTGCATTGTGTGTTTAAATTATATATTGCATGTGTTACTGTATTTCTAAAACCACTTAAAATTCTCTTCACCAAAAGAGAACAGTGAAGCTGGTGTTTTCCCATCCAGCTGGGATGACAAACAGCTATTGCTTTACTCATGTGAATGACACATGTGTACCACCATTTGAACTATATTTCTTACTCATTTATGTATATATATGTACATCTATATATATATAGAAAGAAAACAGACCTGCAGGGCTGGGACCTAAGTCGGGATCAGACCAAACAACTGAAGAGAGTGTTACACCAGCATGTAGTGCTGATACCAGCTCACAGCTCTGGAGAATAATCCACACTCTCTAGGACACTTCACACAGTCACAGTGTGCTCACAGACGCCTACATGCAAACCTATCTAGAGCGATCGATAAGTACATCACAGGCTACATTTAGCCAGTGGTGCAGGATGTGTTTTGAGTCCTTTTTCTGCACAGTCTACACAGTTATGAAGCTTTAAATGCTCTTGTACCTGTGTTAATTAGGGGACATTAGGGCATGATGTATGCTAATTATTATCATTATTAGCCTTATGCTAATAAGAGCAGATATGATACAAACAAAGGCATCACAACCTTCAAGTCAAGTTGGCAACAGGCATCCATTAACTTAAAGGGACAGTTCACTTTAAAATGGTAATCATTTATTTACCCTTGTGTCGTATGACATTGCTGTTTGTAAATAAGCATTACATCATAACTTTCCACTCTCTGACCTTTAATTTAAACAGGCTGTATTTGTTACTGTACCTTAAAGACTGTATGTAAATAACATCTACTAAGATAGCCTAAGCCATGTGCATTTGCTTTTTTCAAATTTTTGTTTGTATGGCTTACATTGCTGAATAGTGAAAAGGTATTAATGGATACATGTGAGCTTTGCATTATAAACTTGCTTTATAGGACCAAGGAAAATCCTGTTACACTACCAGATTAATATCAAACTACTATGTATAAACGTATCCAGAACACTACAAAAAAGCAGTCATTAGAAAGTCAGTAACCTTCCAACACATCCATGATGGCCATGTGTGGAGAAACCAAAATAACCATCCCAGAACAGATTAACAGCCCATCACTGTGCTTTCATGCTGAGGTTGGTCTGAATATTCACTGGCTATCAAAATCCCACACTGTCATTACCCAGAAACCCTATCACTAAAGTCACTTTCATGTAGGACATGAAAATCCGCTTCTCTGGCCTGGGACCAAATGCAGAGCTGTTAGTAGCCATCTGAAGGTGGGTCATTGTTTCATTTTTTTTGAGTGGAGAATGAGAGCATGCTATTCTCAGCATCTTCAGTGCCCCAGGTAAAGTTCGGAAGGAAGCAGGAGTGAGTGTGAGCATGTGTGAGTGTACAATGTATGTAAATGTGTGTGTGATTAGCAGATTGCACAAGACACATAAGGTCGTAACAGATAAGGTTTCTCAGGACTGATTAGGCACCTGGCGCTAATGTTAATGTTGCAGATCATAAATAAGCATTTAATGAGTAAAAGATTAACATTGAGGTTGACAGAGACTTAAAATTAAGGAATGTCCTTTTACTAATTTACACCTGACGTGTTCTTAATATGTTCAGGAAGTCAAGCAGGAGAAAAAAAATAGGCAAAACTGCTACAAAAAAGCTATTATATGAAATACAAGGTGGAATATGGTACTTTAGTCATGAAGACAAAGAAATACTTCAGATACTTTAGTTATCTTTAGTCAAAGAGACAAAACACTTTTCTCTGACACAGCACATAAAGTTGAGGCAAACATTGTTTAGTTTAAAATTGGTTGCTAAAAACAAGTTAAAAACAGCCTTAAGACCTTGTTAATCAGGGTTAAAGTGATGCAAACATTATTTCAAATTACAAGCATGAAGCATTGCTTAACCCAGGGTTAAAAGTGGCCTAGATATACAGACAAGCAGATAAAAAAGTAAGGAGGTACAAAACTATGAGAAACAGAGAAAAGAAACAGTGAGATCTATGATAGAAGGCAGTAGCACTTCTCTCTGCATTTGTAAGTAAACATCTCTGTGGCTAAGAAGGAAAATGGTGCAAAAGATTTGTGGGTAACATACCAAAGACAGTTCGGGCAGGCACAGATTCCTTATTTATCCAGAAAGAAACTTGGGAAAGGATTACAGTCATGATGCAGGGGATGTATGTCTGAATCATGAAGTAACCCATTTTCCGTTTCAAGTGGAAGTAGACCGTCATCACAACATATTCACCTGAAAAGAGCAGAGCAAACAGGAAGTGCCTTATTAGCTTGACTATGGACATGCTAACGAACAAGGTCAGAATGACAGTCTGTCACTACAGTCAACTTATTTTGGCTGAGTAACATTTTTTATTTTGCTTGTTAAGCTGCGCTGGCGGATTTATCCTGTTTGAACAGAATGAGGTTTGCATTGTACTGGGAAGCAACGCTTCAGCTCAAAGCTGAAAACTCCAAATCTCTTATATAATTTTGATCAAAACAGTAATAAATATATAAACAAATGGCATTTTTACCAACTGATTAACTAAGCACAGCATTTCTTTAGGATTAGGCCTGTTTTCAAAAAACAAGAAAAATAAAGACTAAAAAGAAAGAAACATGTACCATTACATTCAACCTTAGATGGGCTATATGTCATGTACATGTCAAATTGTTCGATCTAAATGAAAAATATTTCACATCTGTGTAATTTCTATTGAGCAGGTGAATCAGGGTCACTCCAGGTGTCTCTAATCATGTAGAATGACAGCAGATAGATTAATTTGTGATGTTACATGATCTTGGCTGGTCAGCTTTTAAAAGTGATATTTATTCACTTTATTAACCCACTTACTGGAGGTAAAAACACAACCATATATGACAGTGATTATTTAAACAAACATGATTAGTCATAGCAGTTCTTTAACATGGAACAGTGCATTACCAATTTTGAAAAGAAGCTTTAAAATCAAAACTAGATCTACATTTCCAGTAAGGCAGCATGTGAATATTGTTAGTTTTAGGCTTGTTAGTTGTGCATTAAATGACAGCAAAACTGATTCATTTGCTTTTTTCATAAGAATGTAAAATGTACTGATTGATAGGGTTCAGATCTCTGTAGTTTTACTAGTGTAAAGTGTAGTCTCGGCATTATGGGAGGACTTGTGTATGTGATATAGTTATGTAAATAACTTTGGGAAGAATTATTGAAGGTGAAACATATTACCCTACTGCTGTGGTGGCTGTTTAAATAGTCTGTTTGTATGTCATTATGAGTGTGTGTGTACCTGTAATTGACTTTACAGTTTCACTGGATACAGTCTGTCCAATCAGGTCATACTGGACCAGGCTGGAGGACTCGGGTGGGACCTCCACAGAGTGCTGAGGGCCTTTGGTCCAGGTGTAGATCATCTCGGTCATTGGATAGGCATCTGACACAGAACAGAGCATTACAAGAACTTCAGTGTCAGTTTATCTGTGACATAAGATGTGGCTATGAATATGACAGAAATGAATTAGGCAAATGTCTTCATGAGCTCTAAGTTTTCCATTTCTCCTGAGAAAAAGACTAAGTAAAGGAGAAACAAATGAGACAACTGTTGGCATACAGTTACAGTAGCTTATCATGGACTTAAATTAAGTCCTAGAAGAACATGATGAGACAATTCGAGTTCACATTGTGATTAATGACAGACTTTTCATCCCTTGTCAAAATCTAAGGGGAAGAATGTAAATATATTAGCTTTTCTTTTGTTTAACATAAATACTTTTCCCCTGCCCTCATTGTTTCACTGGCTGCTTCACTGCTTCATGTTTTATTTCCCTAGTTGTGTGTGTGTTTATGACTTGCAGTGTTTTTGGGTTAAATGCAAGATCCTTGCAAGGATGGGTTAAATGCAGAGGTCATATTTCTGTTGTGGGCAACCATAACTGACAAATACACGTCACTTTCACTTTCATGTGATTGTCAAATTACACCAAGAGTGTAAGGATATTACTTGTGTGCATCTTCTTAGGATGCATAAAATGCCAAACAAGAATTTAGCTGCAGCAAATTCTTATTGCAAATTGCATCATTTGTAATGATATTTGTGGATTTAGAAAAATGTCAAGTGTTTTTTTGTGACACACAGGGTACAAACAGAAGGGTCTGCATTAAAGAAACATTTTGATATGTCCTCATACTTTTCTTAAATTCATTAATGAACCATTAGCTCACAATTGTCTTTTTTGTTGGTATTTAATTTGAAGAAATTTTGAAAAAAGGGACAATATTCAGATTAAATCAAATATAAAATGTCATTAAGTCCACTGAGCTTTAAAAGAGCAAAGTCAAAGATATAACGTTTTTTCTCTCAGTATGCCCACGCTCATCACTACACATATTAGTCCTGGAGATCAGGGTTTGGATGACCGTTGAGAAGACATGTCTTCTCACTGCTGCCCACCTTCTTCACAGCGCGCGCCTATTGCAAATCTGAGCCAAGCACCGAACACAAGAACCATTCTGACACAGAAAAAAGATCCACTGAGAAAATCTCTCACTTAGAATCAGACAGATTAAATTTATGAAGAAGAAATCCATATGTCAAACAGCACGCCTTATGATATGAACTGACTGCACATTTAGCTGTCATCTGCACATTTCTTCTGCACCTGTCCTCTTTTGAGATCATCATCCCTCATCCCATCTCTCTCTTTTTCTCTCCTCCCTACTGTCTCATTGTACATATCTGTCCATGACCCCCCCCCCCCCCACACACACACTGGAAAACAAAGCAGAGGAAGAGTTTTCCAAGACACCCACCAACAAACCTTATATAAATGGAAAGAGTGAGAAAGAGAAAATACAACATAAGGTTGCTAGGGCATACTTTTGTATCAAATATGTACAAAATTTTGTATCACATATGTATCAAAGACTGTTGATACATATGTGATATTGTATGTAGTTGCTAAGGTGCTATGATTGGTTGCTATGATGTTCTTGACTACTGTCTATATTATTCTGTATATTACAGTATATATTATACTGTCTATTACTGTCTATATGTCCATAACACAAATGGTCCTTCTAGGATTTAGGGTAGACTTTTAGCATGCAAGCATTCTACTGAGACCCCTACAAAAATATGAACAGCAACTGGACATAATCTGTAGTGTAACCTGCTTTAATTAAAACTTTTAAACAATCTCTTTGGAACTGTAGTTAATAGTTTGAAGATTGTCTCGACAATTGTATGTCTAAATGTATATGTTTTGTTTTGATGGCTCCAAGTTAATTTGTTAAAATATCTTTAGTTTACAATGTAATTAATGTACAGTATTTAAAAATAGACAAATTTTAAGTTTAGCTACAGAACCCCCAAATTCGACCACTGTACATGCCTAACCACTGAAAACAATAGTGTAGAAAGAGATCATAGCACAAAAATGTGTCAGAACAAAGAAAGAGGGTAAAATAAAAATCGAGAGCTGCTGTAGGTCTGTGTTATCCCAGGGCAGGAGGGAAAGCTGTGGTGACCTTCTCTGCTCTACAGGGGATGAGCAGCTCTTTGTCTCCCCCCAGGTACAGAAAAAGAACAGAAATATAGCTATCTATATCTGTCTGTCTGTCTGACTGTCTGCGTGCATGCACAAGAAGAGCAAGAGACAGGGAGGAAGAAAAGAGTCAGACAGAGAGAGAGAGAGTGCAAAAGAGAACAAGACAAAGAGAGATCCGTCAGCACATTAACACCACTTAAAAAAATAACATTTGTGAACGTCCTCCATTACAATGTCACAATCCACCAGCAGGAGCTTCTCTGGACTGATTTAATCTCCAGATCATTCAGCAGCCTCCATAAAAGAACCCAGCCCACATGCCACACATTCCCATTTGAGATTAAACCCCTTTTTCACTGTTTTCTTTCTACTTCTGTACTGTTTTTTTGGTGATTTTCATTTTAATTTCTGCTGACCGACCGTTGTGAACAGTGTTGCTGATATGAAACTTTTTTGTTCACTTTATAGAATATGAACTCTGTATTTACACACTCAGTCATTTTCCTTGTGGAGAAAAGTTGTTTTGAGATCTCCAAGGTATTGTGGCTAAATTTAGCTTTTTATTAATTTAATATTTTTCAGACACAAAACTAAAATGTTATGAGTTTGATTTAATTTTTAAATTATACATTTTTAAGTGTTAAACAAGCAATCAGTCTCCTAAAACAATTAGCTATATTATTATTCATTAATATTATTATTAATTAGCTAACAGCAACCTTAGCACTTATGGTCCAACTGAGTAAACACTTTGACATTTTAACTGTTAATTTACATTTATTTATTTGGCAAACACTTATATCTACTTATAAGTAACTTACACAAAGCACTGTAATAGTGCACTGTAAAGCCCACACCAGTGTTACTACACGGCAAAAGAGCACTTTGAGGGAACAAGGTGGACAAAGAGGAAGTGCTTGTAGGCACACTTCTGAAACCTAAAATGACATACAGAACTATAGTTTTGTGAGAGGTAACAGAATTTACCTATAAACAACTCCAACCCAAAAACACTAAATCATCTATTCTGTTCTCTGTAGGAATTAAGTCACTTGTCACTGAAGAACCAAAAAAGCCTTTTTAAAGCCAGGATTATTCCAGTACACATTAAGAGATGTTTGATTTTAATACACTGCCACTTACCTGTCTCAACATGTCCTTTAAATATTTTTTTGTGGTAAATTTAATACTCTTAAAAATAAGCAGTTATATAGTAAAATCCTCACAGCTGCCAAACTTGAGGGGGCAGGAGTGGCCATCCATCGGAAAATCCACAAGTCTCATTGGGCATTCAGCACTTATTGTCAATCTGTAAAAACATATACAAAAGGTGAAATGTTGGATGTCCACAAATAAATGCAAATCTTAGCATTATTTCTCTAAGGAACATGCTTTTTGGATCAATTTTGTTGTGGGCATCAGGACTGGATGTGTGTTCATATACCTCATAGTGTAAAGGATGGTTCCATTCTTCATGATCCGGAACAACCTGTTGGGTGCAGTCATGTTGTGAGCCACAGACCTTTTGCCATTTCTGAAAAACGTGTCGGGGGTCCAAACTTTGGTCACCATGAGGTTATTTAGCCGGAGGATCTCCACTGGACCTTCATACTGCAACCTCCTGTCCACCCACGTCTGGCGGAAAAAGACGTCCATAGTGTACTCCTAAAAACAAAACAAATTCCTGATCCAAAACACTGCTTACAAACCAATCTGACTTCCTTCATACAGAAACTCTGTTTTAGCATCTTTTCAGGTACTTAAGGAAAAAACTCATCAGACTTATTAACAATCCAGACACTCAAACACTTCCCACATGGTAACATATGTCCCCCTAACCTTTCAAAACAACAACATCAGATTTTGCAGAATTTAACTGTTGTTAAAATTATTTAACAAATAATTATATCATTTTTATATATTATTATATTATTACTTAACATCTAAGGTTATGTTAGGTTAAACCTGGTTCCCTCAAGGGAATGAGACACTGCATTTTAATGCTATGAGAATGAGATGCCCACTAACCCATACTGAGGGTTTCCCCTGCCCCTACAAACCACCGAAAGGGTCTGGAAGTCACCCACTCTCCTCAGAGAAGTGATGGCCAACAAAAATGCAGTTTTGATCAACAGAGGATGATCACAGCCATGTCTCAAGGAGGGACACGAGAACGTACCTGGGGCCTCAGCCTGAGTGCATCTCAGAGGAAACATGTAACCCATGGGTGTCTACCTACTGGATAGCCACCAAATGAAGTGTGGTTAGCAGATATAGATGCTACATAGACTTTCAAGGTGGAGTAAGGTCCACGGCTCTGGATTGAAAAATAGTTTGAAGAGCTAAAAATAGATTGAAGGCTACCTCCTTGGTGCATGATATAGGTGACCACCAGAGTGCTGTTGGTGCAGACCAGCACATGGTGATCTCAGGTCTGAGAGAAAGTGTCTAAGAGCATGGAAAACTGCGAGCATCTCCAGACAGTTGGTATGCCAAGAATGCTGCTGAGCTTGTTCCAGAGTCTATACTTGTTCCATATTCAGAGCCTGAGTGGAACCCACCAATGGCAAAATCAGGCGGTCTGTGACTAAACTGGATTTTGTAACGTAGTTCTACTGTGTTCAGGACCCATTGAGATACATGTGGCAGTACTTTCCAGATTGCTGGATAGTTTTTTAAGGGTACCAGCCTCTTGAGACTGGCCTCTAGTGATTTTTCAGTGCATTAATTGGTACCGTGAAAAGGCATCTAAGTTGTCTACTGGCTTTCATAGGCATCCATACCATGCCTGCTGAGATTGGCAAACACTGGAGGGAGCCAATGTTCGAAGCTGGAGGTGGCAGGGTTAACAGTTTGGCCTCCAGAGGGTCCTGAGGAGGATCAGGCGCTGTCAAGACCCGCTGCACCCCAGATAGAGCTGCCCCCTGGGGTCTCTTTTGGCAGGTCTGCTTGATAGGCCTGCAACCCGCCCATAATGTGCAAAGAAGCACCAACCTGACCTGCTGCCATGTACCCCCTGGCCATAGGCTCAGATGTAGTTTGTAACTCTTTTTGTTAAAGTTATTATAATATTCTGCCACATAATGTGGTTATCCAAGGTGTTGAACCTCACATTGGTCCCAAAGGAAGATCCTTGCCAAAAAATGTTGACTCAATAACATTTTTGTTTTGTTTTCAATCTGTACTTCATAGTGCCTGATTTACTCTGACTAAGCAGGTAACAGCAACTCTAAATGGCATACTGCCTGAATTATTTATTTTTTCTCAGTGGACTAATGTGACACCTTATATAAAAACTGTTTCTCTACATACATAACATCTTACACATGCATGTATAAACTGTACACACATTTAAAATCACAATCACAAACTCTTTTCACCACTCACCATCTCCACGTCAGACACAGGGCCGAAACTTGTAACATAAATATCTGTCTTCACCTCCGTCACTGGGCCTGTACAGACAAATGAACTGTTACCATCACTACACTGCGATTACCAACATATCTGCATAGAAATATCCTATAAATCAATACAAACGTTTTATTAATTATACATAACTGACCACTTTGCACATGTCCCTTTGAATATGATCTAGGGATAATGTGACCCAAACCAGGCCTTAATGTTCTTCCAAACAAATAGATTACCCAAAATATTTATTTGGGTTTTTGTGCTGTTAAAGTCAACAGGAAACAATCCATCTTACTTCCTGAATTTAAAACAGCAACTTCAACAAACAAAATAAAGAGGTACCTGATTTAAATTGATTGGCTTGTGAAGAAAGCCACTACCAATAGCCAAATATAAATGATTAATTTCTTGATAAAAGATTACACAATCTTTTTTATTTAAAAAACTGCACTGTTTAATTGGCCAGAAACAAATATTAATTAAGTAAATAAGGTTGATTTAATCTCAATTTCAAAGTTCTCTAATATTTTTTTAATTAAATGGTTTCTTGTGGAAAGAAAAATAAACATGAATGAAGACTTACTAAACAGTGTCACTAAACACAAACTCATGATTAATCACACAAATATATTGGCTGAACTCATAAGTGTGAACTCCAAGCATTCTAAAGCATCTTTGATAGATGCTTGAATACATCTACAGGAAATGAAGAGCCTTCGATAAAACAAAGAAAATGAATTTGTGTCATTTAGCAGATACTCAAAGCATTTTTCACAACCAACAATCATGAATTCTTACAGAAATATGAAAACCAGGAAAATTGTCTTGCACACGTCCATAAAAAAGAAAAAATTACAGAGACCTCATGAATCTCACACTGTCTCCCAGTTCTCCCAGACAGTGATGAGATAAAAGCTGAAACTAAACCAAGTAAGTCTCTTATAGTCATCAATCACTAAAAAGCCCTTTTTATTTACTAAAAAATGAGTTAACCCAAATGCAAATTCTGTCATTTAAGCACTCTTAAGCTTTTTTAATCCAAATTTGCATGTTGTTTTTAAAGTTCACAAAGGTTAACACTAAACAGTGTTTTTTCCATTGTTCCTCACACCCAGCTGTGGTTTCAGAAGATGTGGAATATATAAATAACATATCCATATATCGGCATATATCGGTTTAGAAAACACAAATAAATTGACGTAATTTTCATTTTTCGATAAAATTTATGCTAAATTCATAAGTTCATTTTTTCCAGTACTTGTGGCACTATTAAACCTAATTTAGATAACAGCAACCAGACCAGTGATGAAAAACACCCAAGTCCTGATGTCTACAATTTTTGTCCACTTACATTCTTTGGCAAGGGCAACTCATGCAATCCACTAGAACCATGAATGAAGCCCCTCAGCCTGATCCATGCTCAGATTGAGTGCTCTTGTTGTGTGAAGGTGGGTGTGCTGTTCTGTTCTGAGATGTGCTCTCTGCCTCTTCACTAAAGTTACATAAAAACCAGTGCTTTATTCCCAGAGCGCCAATCACATCCCAGCGTTACGCACAAAAATCAAGTGATTTATTTATTTATTTATTGAGGAGAAAAAAAACGAAAACAAAACAGAAAAAGGCAAAGCGGAAGCACTGACGTTTGTGGCCGTGCTTGATGGTGTTTTTCTTTACTGTAACATTTATTAGAAAGTCATTTTTAAATATTATGTGATTCCAGCTGTGGCTTATGTACAGTGTATCCATACATGGTCATTTAGGGTATGAACAATATTAATCTAAGTGTTATTTCATTTCATTTCTAACTACTGAACACAATTTCCAACTTCCTCAGAAACAGTACAACTGTGATTACATTTGTGTTAAGCATATATTATTGAAGGTTATTAAAGTTTTGGGAATTTGAAATACCCTAGTCTTTTTGCTTATCGACAGGACTACACAGTAAGCGATTAGTTTTTAAGGTATATGCACATGGTCCATAGTAAAACATTAAGGATGCAGTACACAAAACAAAAGCTACTGTACAAGCATCTGATGCTGAGAATCAACTGTACAGGAGCGCGTTATTTGGCCGCGCAAAAGAGGTTAAAAAAAGACCGTGTTGCCGACGCGCACTCACTTAAAAGACAGTAGGGCGCAGAAGCGCAAAAGAGAAGATCCACACTCTTCGTACTGAACAAGTACATAAAGCGGCTTTCTCAGCCTGATTACATAACCAAACTCATATAGTATATCGCTCATATATTCAAAACGAACCTATTTAAAACATACGTGAAGAGCAGAAAAAGAAAGTGGGCAGCAAAAGGACATTTCAAATTGGCTTTCTCCCCCATCTCCCTCGACGACACCATCCCTTACTAAATTAACAACACTTAGTAAACAACATACGACCTTTATAAAACAACAACATTTACCTCACTTTGCCAATGAAGTGTACTATTAATGACTGACCAAGCGCATTTGGCACATTTAAGCAGATTTTTGGCACATACCCCCAAATCCAGGTCGGAGTCTGTTGTCGTATCCATCCAGAAGTCGGTCAAGAATGCGTGTGAAATTTGCTGGGTATAATTTTTCTTCCTTTTTGACCTGTCCAGATACTCTTTTTATGCTAAAAACAAAACAAAGCAAACTAAGCCATTTGAACATCTCAGAGGAATGCGCACTGACATGAAAATTACGCGTATTGTTTTAAACAACAGCAATAAACGTTCTACAATGAACACATACAGTATGGCGTTTGTAATCTCAAGGCGTTTACATCGAGAGTGTCAAAACTAGAGACGCGATGCGTAACCCTCAGATCCAGTTAAAACTCACCAAGCCGCCGCGCAGAGAAAGTAAAGGAGAGTGGAAATTGAAGTGCCGTACATCGAAGTCACCATCTCCTTCTTGGCAGAAACCATCTTTACATGCCATTATTTAAGCGTTCTTCACATCTCCCTTCGCCAAATGCCCTGTCCCGAGGAAGGATTGTGGAAACGAAGGGCAGCGCGCAAGACGCGCTTCACCATCACCCGCAATGACTCCTGACTGGCAAGGAAAGAAACCCGTGCCAGCGAAGCATCTAAATCCAGAACTGTTTCGGCGCCCGATAGATCGCCTACATCCAAACCCCGAACATATGGTAAAGCATCCTTTGGAGTCGTGCGTCTCGCTGAGAGAAGGTTAGAGGAGAGTGGAGGACGCACTGGGTTCCTACCCACTGTATCCTCAGTGCCAAAACTGGGACGTGCGTCCAGTGCGCAACACACACTAAGAGATGCACATCTAAACGCTTAAGAAAAGTCACAGGAAAACGCCACGCAAGATTCGTTAGATGGTGTATTAGCAGCTTTGCGGATGGAATCACTTTCTGCTTCAAACAGTCATGTCGAATCTTGCAAAATCTTGTGTAAACTTTGGCTTCAGGGAATGGGCGGTAATTTACATGAGCAACTACAAGGTGCAAATCTTGCTTTCACTAAAAATAATAAATCCCAACGATATTACTAAATTAACAGTTTATGAGACGCATGCATACTGATTATGACTAATTTATTATCAAAAATGAACAACTAATAAGTTATCTGAGCTTTAAAACAGACTAGATGCTGTTAGAATTATCTGCATGTGCTGTGTACATCTCATTTGCCATGACTGAATCTGAAGTGTATTGTTTTTGTGCTAGTTGCAAAAAATAATGAAATTATTTCTCGAACACTCCCTTGTTCTGACACTGGCCATCACACAGATAGACACTCCTCTAAATTCTGGCCATTGGTTGAGCCAGTGTAGCTGGAGTGGGAATCAGTAGAGACCTGAAAATACAATAGCACTGTGCATCTTTATGTTGAGTTGCATGAAAGAATGCACATACAGTACTGTGATGTAAAATATACCAGTTGACAGAGCCACGGTTTGGCAAAAATCAACCCATGAGTGGCTTATTTATAGTTGGGCCTGCAGGTAAAATGAAGATAGGAAACAATTTTACATATCAACTTTAAATTGTATCAAGTATATATTTGCATTAAATTAAACACCCTGCTTTCTATATTAATCCATTTGCATTTAAACATCTCATATCAGTTGACCACTAACTACTTATAATAACCAATTTAAAATGGGTCAATGTTTGTCGCAACATTCGCTTACACATACTCTGACACATTCTGAGGTACAGTCACACTGTACAGGAAGTAGGACAAACCACACACAGCTTCTCAGATTCCTTTACACCTGGGACAGAACCAAGTTTTGAAGTAGCATGTTTGTGTGCATGCATGTGTGTGTGTGTGCCTGCAGGTATGGATGGCCGTCTTGCCTAAGAAGAGCAGTATGTTTGATTTCCAGGCTCTTCTGCATTTCCATTGCCTCTGCACTGAGAAATTTTCTCGAGTCCCACATTTGATAGAACAGTGACATAGAAAGCTAATTAACACTTGTCCAATTGCTTCTGATAACAGTCATATCTACTGATCCTTATCAGTATACACAGTCAGTCACAGCACATGCAGCAAGACCATAATAACCCAAATCTGTAAGGTTTCTGCAGATAAAAATGACGATTTCAAACCAGGTGTTCAAACCAGGTGTTCAAACCACCATCTCTTTACCTGATTAGCAATTTTTTTTTATTGTATGATTGAACATGCCCATACCAGTTTTCAAAAGCCTAAAAATTTAAAAAGTGTCCCTGTTTTCTTCTGCAGAGATCTATATTTCTTAGATTTGAGGTTCAATGTAATGAGCTAAAAATAAAACAATTGAATACAAAGTATTCATACAAAGTAATGAGCTAAAAATAAAACAATTGAATACATGATCATGCAGATTGTAACAATGAGTCAAGAGATTTTGGATCCATTTGCAGCACTTTAATAGCATAGTCAAAACAGGCAAGGGTCAACACCAGCAAACAACAATATAAAGGGTAATCAAGACAGGCAGCTAACAATCACAAATTCAATAATCAAGTTCGGGTAATACACATGAATACAATACAGGATCACCGCTCAGAATTGTTTGCAATGCAAGACAGGACTTCTCAATGAGTACAAGTTTGTCTCGCCCTGTGATGGGCGTTACATTTCCTTATAGGAAATGTCAGGGGACGGGTCTCAAACCCAGGTCTCTGGCGTGGATTGACAAGAATGTCAACCATCCTCTGATGGTTCACTGGACCATGGGAAAAGACGCGGTTGGAAACCTAGAACACACTGGAATGGGGTAAGATTAGTGGTAGGTTTTCTGATTGAGTTTTGGCGTGAGGAAACAGCTTCGGTATGCTTGGTTGGTGTGGCAGTATGTTCTTAGGAAGTGTGCAAGTACCTGGTTGAGCCACTCGACTTGCCCATTAGACTGGGGGTGATACCCGGATGTGAGACTGACATTGATGCCTAGCATCTTACAGAATGCTGCCCAGACCCTAAAGGTGAACTGAGGTCCCCTGTAGGATACGATATCCTCTGGTAAGCCGTAATACCTAAAGACATCATTACACAAGGTTTCAGTGGTTTCAAGAGCAGCAGGTAGCTTTGTTAAAGGTATTAGCCGGTAGGCCATGGAGAAACGATCAATTACGGTGAGTATAGTAGTGAAGCCTTGAGATTCGGGGAGGTCAGTGACAATGTCAATAGCGATATGAGACCAGAGGCAGTAAGGTATGGGTAAGGGCTGTAACAGGCCAGCAGGAGAGTGGTGCGGAACTTTAGCCATGTTACATTCGTTACAGTTCTTGACATAGTTAATGACATCGGCTTGCAAAATGGGCTACCAGAACTTATTTTGACTAACTCTGTCTTGACTAGTTGCCTTCATAGCCAGGAATTTAAGATTTCCAATGTCGTAGTTTTGTTCTGTGGGACTCAATTTGTGTTAAAAGAAGGCACAGGTATACATTTTAGAAGGCTCATTGTGATGTTGTGAAAGGACAGCCCCAATGCCTGTGTTAGAGGAGTTGACGTCCATGATGAACTCCTTTTCAGGATCCGGGTGATGGAGTATAGGGGCTGTTGTGAAATGCTGCTTGAGATCTTTGAATGCTTTGATGGCTTCAGGACTTCAGGTTAGGCATTTGACTCCCTTTTTAACCACTGATGTCAGAGGTTAAACAACAGAACTACAGTGATGTATGAAGAGTCTGTAAAAGTTAACAAATGCCAGGAAACGTTGCAGTTCTTTCAGTGTTTGAGGTTGGGGCAAGTTAACCACTGCTCTCATCTTTTTGTCATCCATAGCAATCCCATCTGGACTGTACTTTGTAACACTAACGGTACTTTGTTATATCATTGAGACCTCTGTAATCAATACAAGGGCATAACCCACCAACCTTTTTCTTTACAAAGAAGAACCCCAGACGTGGCAATGGAAAATTGTGGCGTTTCGGAGGTACTGCACCATGATGTCAATGGCACAATCACCAGCTCGATGAGGTGGAAGCTTTGTGGCTTTGCTTTTACTAAAGGCCTCTTGCAGGTCAGCATACTCAGGTGGCAGGTTGGTTTCTACAGAGTGTTCAACAGGAGGGTCGGGCGTTTCTCTGGACATTTCTCTGGGTCTCTCTCTGGGTATTTCTTTGGGTTTCTCTCTGAGCATGGGAACCCTGGAGCAAACTTGCAGCACTTTAATAGCATAGTCAAAAAAGGCAAGGGTCAACACCAGCAAACAACAATATAAATGGTAATCCAGAATCATGCTTGTAAATCATGCAAATGATCAAGACAGGCAGCTAACAATAACAAATCCAATAAACAGTCTGGGTAATACACAGGAATACAACACAGGATGAACACTCAGAATTGTTTGCAATGCAAGGCAAGACTTTGCAATGAATAAGAGTTCATCTAGAGTATATATAGAGTCCATAATGAGCAATGCGGGACACCTGTGATGGGCATGGCCCAGGTACAGGGCTTATGGGAAATGTAGTCATGGGAATGTAGTCACCAGACTCTGGTGATGGTTCCCACTGGTGGTCATTGGAGGGGACCATAGAGACTGGATTCGTGACACAGAAGATCCTCTCTTCTAACAGAGAGGTGTGCTTCACTGAGATGATTGTTTTAAAAACTAGATTTATAAAAATGCAAACAATATTCTGCAGCACTGAAACAATGAGACTGTGTGCTTAGGTCATGGCTGTGCTGTTGAATGTTTGGCAAAACCTAAACCTAAAACAATGTAGTAAATAAATGTAGAACTCTGCACAAATACATTGTTGACAACATTCTGAAACTTTCCATTGTAGTTTGACATTGTGTCCTGTGTCAAGTGATTTGATTTGTAACCATTTTAACAGATAGCAGATACACTCTCAACTGTTATGCATTAACACTCAGGAACAGGTAGGGAACATTTCATAAAGGTGTTAGTGAGTGTGATATAGTACAGCACAGAGAGAGGAGAGAGCGAGAGCGACCTTTTTACTGCATGTTTTAGAGCTCTTATGGAAGAACTGGCAAATGAAACTAATGACTCAGAACTGTGATTCAAACTGTCTGGTAATCAAATCCAATCCACAGAAAAGCACTTGACATGAGAAAACACAACACACACACACAACATGATGTATTTTCTTGTGATCACTGTTGGGTCGAACAAATCCCTGTATTATTGCGCTGTGAATGTTCTGAAAAACCATCCACTGCCCACAATCTCTCCCACACTACTCACAATCTCCAAGAGCCACGCTTCAGCGTTTCAGATCTCCACAGCTGTCCCGCTCCCTACGCAGATATCCCATCACACTGTGTTTTCCTTTCATCTGATCACGCTGTGGATTCAGTCACCATGTTATCGCTCTGTCCATCTCATTTTAAGCTTTGTGGCTGTTGGGTGATTCTGTCCACAGAAACACTTAAGGCAGAAACATTAGTTTTTAACTAGTTTTAGTTTTTCAGTAACATGTTGCATTCTACATTAATAGCATGTAACAACAATATATCTCCTTTTTTGCCAATTTATGCATTATTTAAACCATGTAAAATGTTGAAAATAACATTTTGTAATATTCCTTAGTATAATTATGCATAGTATAAGAAGGAAATAACTGGGCTTACAAATTTTGGAAAAATACGTCCCATATGTCATGTTGTTGTCGTCAAAGACCACGTGTCCAAACAAATCTCTAGTTTAGTGCAATTTCATCTGTCACTAGAATCAGCCAAATTTGCCACATGCCAGGATGGACAGGTTGTGTGACATGCCCTTACCCTCAGAAACCATAAATAAATCTGTAGAAGGTTAAAATGACCAGCACTAAATACAAAAAGGACCACACTACATACAGGTTCACTTGCAATAAGGCTAACTTGATTTGTTCTGAACACAATTTGTTACGAAGCAATTAAAATTTAAAATAATTTCAACCAAAATTGTTATCAGCAAGTGATATATTAATAATGATTGCTCCTGGGCCTATGCAATTTATTGTTTGATTTTATGAACATTTCTCACAACGTTGATACTGTGTTGGGCTGGTACTTCATTTAAAATAGTTTACAAATAAAACTATTTGAGAAGCCCTGTTTTCCTGTGAACATTTCTACAACATTCTGAAATCCCCTTTTCAAAGGTAAGATTGTGGACATACTGCATCAACAATCTGTGATCTGGCTTAAGGCAAAAACTGAACAGCAGGACAATATGCTCAAATTCAACCTGGGAAAAAACTGTGTGGATCAAAGAATAGGACGTCAGAAAGATGCCCATACACATGCTGTGTGTCAGCTTGCCGTTTGTCTTTCTGCTGCTGTCGTGTGAGTGTGACGAGGGTTTTTCTGACGTGTGATGTCATGGCATTGTCGTTTTTCTGGGCTCAGCAAAAGCCCCAGAAAAGTGCTGGGCTACATCTGCTGTGGCTGGTGGGGGGTGATGTCGCAACGGCAATGACTGAGGAAGTGATGCGGGAACCAACTGCGACCATTTTTCCATGGAGATGAACGAAATGAAAAAGATGTTTTTATTCTTACTTGTCTAAAAAAGGAAGAGGGGAGATGGTCTTCCATAAGGGGCAAAATTAAGGAAGAGACACATCCCACTGATGGGCATGTAAAGTGCCTGCACAGAAATGATGCATGTCAGAAAATAATAGCTTTGTTTGAAATTCAAATTTTGTGATTAATAAGATTTTGATTTTTAGTGGTTAACGTGATTTGTTACAACATAAACTGTCACATTATCATCAGGATGTCTACACAGTAAAAAAAAAAAGAAACAGAATCTTCTCAATAAAATAAAGGTAACAATTTGCACTCAGTTTGTTAAGATACATTTTTCCTAAATGTTTGAATACATTTTTGAATAAACAAACTATAAAAGAAACTAATAAAGGAATTACTATATACATTACACAACTAATTAGTTTGAAAAAAGTTAATTGAATAAAAAAATTAGATCATGCTTACTCTTTTGTTAGCAGGCATCAGTTCATTTTCATAATTATTAATATTAATTTTAAAATTTAATAGGATAAATTAAACAGGAGACACAGGAGATCACATCAATTACTTTTAAATGAAGATGTTCAACAATTGAAATGCAAACCAGTGGAATGCAACAATGTACAAAAATAAAGAATGTGGGTTCTACACAGTGGAATGCTTTTATTTGCATACACAGATTGAAACAGTTAGACAGTAGTAGATTTAAGACTTTTAAATTGATTCCATAGATATGATTCATCTGACATACTTTAACTCCTGTAGTTCTAATAACAATTCACCACATTAAGCACATTAACATTAAACGCCCTATGTGACAAAAACATCTGCTTTATAGCTCAGAAATTTGCATTTTCTTCTGTTCAAACACTCACATGATTGAAACTTCCATACAGACAGTACATTGTGTGCTCAGAGTGGTTCATCTGATCTGAGATTTTGAACCCAAAGGAACAAAGTGCTATATGTGCTTATAAGAACAACCCCACAGCATCATTTACACTGATGAACCTCATTATGGGTCTTGAGTCTGTTCACAGAAGCATGAGGAAAAGAGTGCTGCTTGTTTTTAAAGGAATGGGAAGAAAAGCCAAGACATAGATATAAACGGTACCTCAAAAAGAGTTGCTTAGAAATCAAGCTGCGGGTAGAGCTGCTGTATTGTGCTGTGGAGATAACAGCCTGATTCACAACAAAACTGTGAAGCCAGCAAGACTAAATGTTTAATTTGATTTAGAAAATAAAAGAATGTGTCAAACAAAATGTCAAAGAGGGTGTAATATGATCGAGAGCTGTGGTATTTCCTTTTGTAATATGATCGAGAGCTGTGGTATTTCCTTTTCTATTTAAACTATTTTCTTTGATTAAGTGCCTGAGAATATAGATAGAAATGTTCCCAGCGGGCACCCGTACATCCCTGTGGGGGTGTTAAACAGTAGTGATGGAAAAACACTATCAGACATCAGAATTTAACTTGAGAACCCTGAGATCAACAGGAAGCTGATTCCTGCTGTCTTCCCTGAAATATTCAGGCAATATGTATAAAAACACAAAAGCTAGGGAGATGATGAATTACCACAAAAAAAGGAACTCACACTACCCAAAACCCCAGACCTATACATCTTGCCCTTTTATCTAACAACAACACATGTGTTTTTCCACCTTGGTATTTCTCTCCCTGGTTGGTTCTCTTTTCCTCTCCATCTCTCTTGCTTACTGTCTCATTCTGGCCTTGGGGGAGAACATTAGCACTGTGTAACGGCTAACATTTGTTGATTCCTCATTGGCGGCCATGTTAAAACAATAAATACCCCCTAACTACACAGCCCATTTGTCATTATGCACAAACAGTCAGAAAGCAAAAAGAAGAGTTGGTTTGTGTAATGAGTGGAAAGAAATGTCTATGGTGTTGGACTGGAGATTTTACTGGAGCTTTAAGTTTTTAATGGTGAATCTAAAGCCAGAAAGTTTAATGTGTGTGTGTTTAATTATTACGTGGTAATTGTCTGGTAAATAACAATGCAATTTGCAGTTAGACAATTTGTTAATGCTATCACAGCCTGCAGAACTTTGGTGACAACAGTGGAAAAATTTAAGAATTTGAGAGAAAGAACGAATTACACTTTGGTTAAAGATCATCATGAACATAAAGACCTGAAATGAGCAAAAATTTCAAGTTACAATCATTTGGACACAGTTTGTGAAAACAAATGAAAAATGTAATGGGAAGTGGATGCCTGTGGGTTAAGTAAACCAGATGGTTTAGAAGTTGAAATGTGTTTAATAAAGCATTCAAATGAATAATACAATAAATAAAGAAATGTATTTAAGATCTACTTTTCTAATCAGGTAAACTTATAATTATGTGACAAACATAATTATTATGAGAGCAGTGTTTTAAATATTGTTTTCCTATACATATAAAATGCAATATTAGATGAGTCGATAGTCTAAGATGTAAATTTCATGTGACTGATTACTCCATAATACATCATTATTGGTTATAGATAATGACACAGGAGGTCATTTGAATGGATTGATTTTTTTTTTAACATTTCACACTCATGCTGTGTCATGTTGTATGTGTGGATCCGCAGAAAGCAGCACATAATTGTAAAATGTGTTGTTTTAATGCTCTGTTTCCCTCATTGTTTGCTGATTTGTAGGGCAATTTTCTATGCAGTGTATCTGAGTGCTGACACACATGATGAATGAGGAGGTGCTATGCTGCTCCTGCATTGCTAAAAGATGCCTTAGTCTCTGCTGGAAAAGGGAGAAATGAAAATAGGAAATGTTTTAGTAACTACATTATCAGGGGAGTCGGAAATCAGCACTCGTTCATCAGTGCCCCAATGGAAACAAAGTCTTACGTAAAAAAGAAAGAAGAGCGAGTGGGATGTGGGGCGGTGATGGTCGTATAAAAGTAATAATAAAAAGTGCAATTTATAAATGTTTTGCGAGGTTTAGCAGTGTAAAAAAGGCAGAAGAAACATGAAAAATATGAAACAAGTGTAATAATGTAATGTGTATAACACACACACACAATAAAATATAACAGAACAGGAAAAAAACAAAAAGTAAATAAATAAACAAAAACTGAAAATATTTAATAAGTAAGTCAATGTCAGATACTTTTAACAGATTATTTTTAAAAAAAAACACCTCAGTGAGTCAGGTGGACCTGTCCTCACACCTGCACACATCTACCTGAACATCTGCTTCCTCTAGACTCCTGTGGCTAAGGAAAATCTGTGGGATTTCAGGGACACAAATAAATGTTCATTTAGAGCACTATGCAGCCACTGACCAAATCGCTCATTACAAGAAGCAAGCGATTAAGAAAATTTCCCACAGGCAACTGAAGCAGAACACACTCTCAGAGAAGCAGTTGCCTTTGAAATTAGCCTGCAGTGGCAAAAAAGAACCTGTGTTAACAACTGAATACACCACTTTAATACAACACTACAGACCAAACCAAGAACCACCAAGACTCAACACTGTCAGCACTTACAAAACAAAAACAATGCTGGTACAATGATTTAGTGGTTTCAAACAAAGATGGTATATTTATGCAGCTGTATATGTACAGCTGTATAAATATAATTTTTTCATAGTTGTTACTGTTGTACATATGTGAAAGATTAATTACAATCAAATATTTGCTGTTCTGTGCGGTGTATAACATTTTCTCTTAAGATATCTGCCCTCCCTCGTCCCATGCTGTCCTCTCTGGCTGGGACACTGCTCCTGTTCATTCAGGATCTTGCTGTATAAATAGGAGCTCCAGAAATAAGCTACAGCTCTACCAGGGAGCTCTCCGGAGATCAACTCATAGATGGCCACGTTCCTAGCCAGCTGCTCAAATTTCCAAAAAGGCCACGCACACACACACACACACACTTCTATACGTAGTTTACAGGGCGTGATGATTTAAAACTAAACTAAACCAAATCTTCATTCCTAAACCTACCCCTAAACCTATCCCCAACACAAACCTTTTCCATAAGTTAATAAAAACATTAAGTATATTTTAAAGCTGTTTGTTATCCTAGTCACAATACACAGTCATTATATACATTTGTGTGATAGTAAACCACATACAAACACTTACCTACACCAACATTTTTTAACATCTCAACCATTGAGATATTTTCTGAAACTCAAAGTCTGAAATCAAAAGTCCGAGATTTTAATAGTAACTCACATCTTATATTCCAAATTATAAGACCAAATTAGCAGGGTTGTGCTGTTACTAATTTTACATTAATAATAGATAGTTATTTCACATTACACACATTTTACAGCTCTGTGCTTTTACTCTGTGCTTTTAATGTATCTCATTTGTGTCTGTTTTCATTTCTCCTTTGGAATTTTAGTGAAAACGTTTGATGATTAAATGAGACATTAATGACAACTCCAAGTCTTATGATCTATGAAAGTGTAATATCTGAGTAATAACCCTTTCAACTGAGGAAAGGGTGGAGAGAAAAAGCTTGTTTCAAATGGACTATAGCTTATAGCTTTAATCTCATTTGAATGAACAGATGTAATTTAGACAAGTATTATTTTTTTTCAAAAGCACAAACCCTATAGGCCAGATGCTATAGACCCTATGCTGCATTATTTCACACCTCTTTGAAATACAGAATTCAGATTGGTCAGGCCTGTGGTTAAATATATTTGCACGATGACCGCTAAATTCTGTTTCTATAGCTGTGCTGGTTTCATGTCTCTCAACAGACTCTTTCTCCAACTAAAATCAATATTTCATGACCATTTATTTATTTATTAGGCAAGTAGCCATGTGAAAAGCTAAATACTGTGCTTCACACAAGAGTTCTGATCATGTTATTATGGTTAATTTTGTGATATATTTTGTGAAGATATGCACAGATATCGCAGAGACTCTCAATTCCAACTCTATATGTAAGAACATCCAGTATGTGTTTTTTAACACCTTAGCCCAGTTCAGAGCATTTTGTGTCTTTTCAAATATCTCAGTCACAAGTCTCTCACCACATCCAAAACAATCGACTGAAGTAAACCGCAGATTCATCGTTTTTCTTAGCTGGACCAGCTGAGAAGATTTCAATGAATGTGGTCTCTTTCAAAAGCTCATTTATTTTATGTCATCCCCACTGGGCAAACACAGCATATACATCAGTGAGAAAGGCTGTTTGTTTCTATTTACTCTCAAATTAAAAGAAAATTGAGCAAGATTGGGGACATGCAAAGTCATGCAAAAACAACCTGCCAAAACAGATAGCCTCTCATTTGGATAATGGCTCGCAAACAGTGAAACAGATTCTTGAAGCCTGAAGCTTGATGTGTGACATACTCTCAATAATCACTGAAGTCAATTCATATTGATTTTATATCATAAAGCCACACATTTGCATGCATGCAAAAGCATAAACACATTTAGCTGTTCCCTCACTGTTTTCATTAGCTGTTGCTTCCCTGCAGCAAGTGACATGAATGCCTCCTTTTGTTGCTTGGAAACTATTCTGAAGAACAGGAACAAGTTTTATTTGATAATTACAGAGAAAGCAAAACATCTCAGCCATTAAAAGCCAAAGAAGAGAGTCACTGCTAGTGCCACAGCTTTTTGATCTAATACATTTCTATGGAGCTTCATCTTGAAGGGGTTTAGGTCCCCAGAGGAAAAGGTAGGAAGCTATGCTGTAGTGGTTTCACAACATTTTAATATTTCAATTTTTTTGGAGTCTGTACCCCAAAGTGTTTTCTGATTTGGTTCACTAGTGTGTTTGTGTATTTTGCTCATAAAACATGACATGACAAAGCCATCTGAGATCAATCAAAAGACATTTTCTCTCTCTATCTGTCTCTCTGTCTGTCTCACTCTTTCACCGGCTGTATGGCCAGCAGGACCAGATGAGCGCTGATAATTACCAACTGGCAGTGAGGGGCAAAAGGACACCTTGAGTGTGTGTGTATGAGAACAATGGCTTTATCCAGTGTGACACGCCCCCTTTCAGTCCCAAAGGCAACGTAATGCAGTCTCTGCGTTTTCAGAAGACCAAGGCTAAATAGGGAACGGGCAGGAAGGGAACAAATGTAATGATGAACAATATGATAAAGGGTCAAATGAGGTAAATAGCTTACTTAAGAGACCAGGTGTGTGAGTGCCACTCTGTTTAAAGGAACATTTTGCAGCATCTCTGCTCCTCCTAAGGCCTGCGACACACTAAAACACACTTAAAACTGTGTGATACTACACACATAAAGACAGTTTCAAATTATTCTTAACATTATAATTCTCTTAAAACACTTGGTTTACATTCACTGAAATTAGTGTGATTAAATGTGATTTAAGAAGAAAAACAAACATGGAGGATGATCAACATCGTCAGCTTGTGAGGCATGACACATTGAACAACTGTTGTACAACTCAATCTATGTTTTCAAGTTTGTGGATTGCTCACTCTTATTGGCTATTATGTGTGAAATAATTTACCAGGAGTCATTAAATTATCAAACATTTGATTTTTACAGTTTTAAAACCTGGTCATTCAGGAACAGGATTGAGATACATTTGTGCTTTGTTTTGCTGAAATGCTGTGATAAACTTACTATATAAAAGCATCACAGATGGTTTTCAATAAATTTGAATTTTGCAACAAAAGCTAACAAATATATCATAATAAACTGTTAGAAACATATTTAAGAGTTAAATCTTTCAGCATGCGAAAGCCATACAACATGGTCACAGCCTATAATATTACAGTCTATAATATTACAAACTGTTTTAAAGAATTAATAGCACCATTCTAAAATGAATTTTAAACTGACCAACTCAGTAAATCATAGATTACTATATCACATAATACTTGCAGCACACATGCAAAAATTCCAG
This sequence comes from Yasuhikotakia modesta, assembly GCA_036877545.1. Taxonomy (NCBI): domain Eukaryota; kingdom Metazoa; phylum Chordata; class Actinopteri; order Cypriniformes; family Botiidae; genus Yasuhikotakia; species Yasuhikotakia modesta. Next base: position 53,001 of record JBAJNP010001553.1, read on the forward strand.
AGGATGTTCTCCACGGCCAACACCCTGGATGGTCTCACCTAGCACCATTTCTCCAGTATTGCTGTTATACCTGTACATCATAGACCTTTTTTCAAACCATCACACTACAATCCTATATCATCAGTTTAGCTCCAGTATTGTAACAGCAGATTGTTGTTAAAGCTGCTATCAGTAACCTATGGTACTTATCATCTACCATGTCATCTTCTCCTGTTTTAA